>PVLD010005905.1:44493-106527 GCA_004027595.1 Dinomys branickii | reverse complement strand
AAACTATAGCAGTTAGATTCATCTTGTGATACTTTTCATTGTGCTCTTTGTTATTACATGTGACAACTCACATTTTAATACACAGATCATCACTATCATACTGGACTTGCTATTTTATGACCTTTTATTGAAACTAAAGGATAGCATCTGATTTACTTGAAAAGTTGGACATATAAATGCATTGCAAGTGTTAAGATATAGACAACTGAGCTTTTGGAAAGATCCACAGAAATTTATGAATATGATTTGGAAATTTTTCATAGATGTAAAATATAGTGTAATTGTTCTTATTGATGAGATTCTGACTAATTTAATTGATTGTTTGAAACTCTATGAGAAATAAAGTTTTCCTTAGTGCCCTAGAGAGTCAAAGAACCATTGTGTGTGAAATGCTGTGATTTTTGCTTTTTCTTGCATAAGCAATAAATATCCTGAAAGAGGAATTTTCTCAGACAATGTAATTTTCAGTGTAAGGCTTGTGAACCCAAGGAATAATTACTTCTAAGAATGAGCTTTCTTTCTCTGGAAGTTTCTCAAAGCTCTCTTGCCAGTTGCCTGAGGGCAAAGGAGTGAGAATTCATGTGTCTAGGATACTAGGAACATCGATATTCGAAAACAATGATCAAAATCAATCAGTTAGGGGTTTCTTTTATCAAAAAGCCCTTTGTGACTTTATTACAAAATATATTTGGTCTATGAGATTGTCGTGGTTTTGTTTTTCTTGTCCAGTTGTCTACGCATTGCGTCTCTAATGCTGGAGGCTAACTACACTCCTGAAATACTCTCATGTGTATCCAAAAGCATTATATTGGGAAAATCAAAGATGTTTTATTAAAAAAGTATTCAGAAAAGTGAAGAAAATATGACAATAGCAAAAAAACAGAATCATCCAAAAGAAATTACAATAAGAAGATAGTATACAGTTATTAGATTTAGGGTCTCCTATTCATTTTGTATGTAATTTTAAAAAATTGTCTTTAAACATCTATCCTTCAGTATTCACTTTCTTTTAAAAGTACATGTTACATAAGAGACCCCTGTGTTTGATGTTTTTGGCTTAAAATAAATATCTAATATGAATTTAAGTGTCTGTAATGATGTTCTTTGAAAGCTTATTAAAATTAAAGAAATTATTTTAAAGTAATACAATTTCCTAATGTAACACAACTAGGAAATGCAAAACACAACAGAAAATAAATTTGCATAGAAACTAAAACTTAAGCACAGGCAAATGGAGATGCTAAAAAGAAAGTCATTTTGGTTGCAGAATGCTAATATTCTGTGGACTTGGCAGAGGGAAGACAGCCTCTTCAACCAATGGTGGTGTGAAAACTAGTCACACACATGCTGAGGATTGAACCTAAAACCATATCTCTCTCCATGCACTAAATAAAATCAAAATGGGGCAAAATATTAAAATAGAAACATGATATCCTGGAAGAGAAACTAGGTAGAACTCTTAAAGTCATAGGTTTAGGCAAAGACTTTCTGAATAGAACCTCAATTACACAAAAAATGTTACAAAGAATCAACAACTGACATTCCATTAAATTGAAAAGCTCTGCACAGCAAAGGAAACCACAAACAGAATGATGAGACAGCCTATAAATGGGAAAAAGGCTTATCCAGCATCTCCTCAAAGGAGTAATATCTAGAATGTCAAAGAACTCTAAACTCTTAGACCACCTAAATTCAAGTACCCAATTTTAAAGAATGGCCATCGAAATGAATAGATGCTTCTCAGATGAAGAAATACAGATGGCCAATAAAAACATGAAAAATTGTTCAACATCACAGGCCATTTGAAAAATGAAAATTAAAACAACACTAAAATTCCATTTCACTTTAGAAAAATGACTACCATCAAGAAATAAACCAATAATAAATGCTGACCAGGCTGTGGGAAGAAAGGTTGTTGATGGCAGTGTGATATTTATATAAACTCTGCTCTAAAGTACAATAAATTTTAGTCACATGGGCGGCTGGGGATATAGCTCAGTGGAATAAGCACTTGCCTAGCAAGCGCAGGGTCCTGAGTTCGATCCCCAGCACCGCAAAAAAAAAAAAATAAAAAAAATTTAGTCACATGTAGGAAAATAGATGAGCCTGGAGACCATAATGATAAGGAAGTAATTCAGACACACAAACTTAAATAGTGCATTGTGTCTCATATATGAAAAATTGTGTGTGTGTGTGTGTGTGTATATATATATTTATATAATAAAAGACAGATGAGAGGAAAAAGACAAAAAATTGTTGTGATACAGTGAGGCTAATGTATCTAAAGGTGGACCTTGATTTAGTACAATTGTCTTACATGTTTTACAAGTTTATTGGCCTACTAGTGTGGTTTTTAGTCTGTATGTATGAAAGTTAACTTTATAAGCACTCATAAATACATGATCTAATGCTGACAAAATAAGAGAACAGCTAGAAGAAAACCAAAAGCAACGTGTAGTATACACGTCAATTCCCTACAGTGAATGAAATGATTGTGTACTATAAACATGTCCTAATCCAAGTAAAATAAAATTAAAGAGAATAAACCCCTCCAAGAAGAAAAACAATTCAAACACAATGTAACCAGGTGTGGGAGACCGCTGAGAGACCTGCGGTCAGCATCCATTTTGTACCGCCGAAAGACTTGAAGTTGGCATCCATTTTGTAAATTACCAGCCATCTTATGAGTTAAGTTCTGGTTTCCATATTTGGTCAATTTCCTGTAAATCACGTAATGTCGTGTGATGTAGTCACATGCTATCGCCTGATGCTCTGACCACCCTCACGTGATGTTTGGACCTCCCTCCATTGCTTAGTTACCCGCTGACATCAATCCCCACTCGCACTGTATATAAACCCAACCTTTCTGCTCAATAAACGAGACTTGATCAGACTCCTGTCTTGTCTCCATTTCTTGTGTCTCTTGTCTCTTTATTCCACCCTCCCCGTCTAGGGTCTCCGTTGACTACCCGTGGGTCGGGACAAGTGGCGCCCAATGTGGGGCTCTAGAATGAGGGATTCAAGGGCACGGACGCTGTTCGGGAGCCGGCACGACAAAGGAAGAGAAAAGAGGACCGGCATGACAAAGGAAAAGAGAAGAGGATTGGTCCGACACGGGAACCTGCCACGTCTGACGGACCTCGGTAAGAACAGCGTATATAATGGGACAAGCTATGAGCAAACATGAGATGTTTGTTGAAGGCTTAGAAAAAGCCTTGAGGGCACGAGGAGTAAGGGTTAAATTTAAATAATTGTATGAATTTCTTGATTATATTAATGAGGTTTGTCCGTGGTTTCCTATTGAAGGAACAATTAGTTCAAAGAAATGGAAAATAGTTGGTGATGCACTTAAGGCTTATTATACAGCTTTTGGGCCTGAAAAGGTTCTGGTAACTGCTTTCTCATATTGGAATTTAATTGATGAAATTTTATCTCAAAAGAATTTTGATGTTACAATTGCTACTGTGGTTGAAAAAGGTGAAACTATCTTACAAGAAAATATACAAAATGAGGCTTTAGAACAATCAACAATTCAGAAACAAAATACAAATGAACAAGATGAAGACCTTATGTCTTTTGAAAGTGATAGTGGGAACGAAAAAGCCAAACAAATTAAGAACAAAGAGTCCTCTAAAGTTGATATAAAAAAGATGAAACCTTTAAAAAAAGGTTCAAGCCAGTTTCAATCCGGTCTAAAACAGGAAGTTACATCCAGTCTTAGTGACTCGGAAGGAGCTAAACCTGAAATTACACCCAGTCCTTGTGACTTGCCAGAGGTGGGAGGAGCTAAACCTAAGACTAAACTATATCCTGATTTGTCAAATTTGTCAAATATTCTAATGTCTGATATGGATAATGTGACAAAGATGGCCGCTGAATTTCGTATGGCTGCCAAATTTCATAATTCAGATTGGCCGCCCAGTGTCCAACATCCTCTGCCTTGTAGCTCCAATCCCACTGCTCCTCCGTCAGCATATCCAATCTTTGATGATTCTAGTAAAGAATTAGAAAATAATATTGAACTTTGTAAAAAACAAATAAAATTACAAATAGAAGAGCAAGATCTTATAGCTCAACAGATAAAACTCAAAAAGGATCATCAGGATCATATAGCTCTATTAAAAGAATTAGATACAGATAAATCTAAAACACAAAAAGAAGTAAAAATAGATATCTCACAAAGTTTAAAACCAACTGTAAAAGGTATTATTTCAAAGTCCATTCCTCAGGCTAGTTCCATTGTAGAAACAGATGCTATGGAAACATTTCCAGTACTTGAAACAATAAATGATCAAGGACAAGTTGTCCGCACTCTTCATGCTTTTGACTTTAAAATGATAAAAGAGCTAAAAACAGTAGTAGCTCAATACGGAGCTATAGCTCCTTATACTACAGCAATTTTGGACTCTATAGCTGCTAATTGGCTTACACCTATAGATTGGCAAACATTAGCTAGAGCAACTCTTTCAGGAGGAGATTATCTCCTATGGAAATCAGAATATGTGGAAAACTGTAAAGATACTGCTTGACGTAATGCTCAAACAGGCAATGGATGAAATTTTGATATGCTAGCAGGAGAGGGTGATTTTGCTACTAATGATGCTCAGATGCAATATGATGCAGGACTTTAAGCACAAATCCATAAAGCTGTTACTAGAGCATGGAGGAAGTTACCCTCTAAAGGGGACATGAGTTCTTCTCTCACTGGTATTAAACAAGGGCCAGATGAGACTTTCGCAGACTTTGTCCATTGTCTGCTTACTGCAGCAGGTAGAATCTTCGGTAGCGCTGATGCAGGCACAGATTTTGTTAGACAATTGGCCTTTGAAAATGCTAATGCTACCTGCCAGGCTGCTATTCGGCCATATAGAAAAAAGACTGATTTAACAGGCTACATACACCTTTGTTCTGACATTGGAGCTGCTTATCAGCAAGGTCTTGCTATAGCTGCTGCTCTACAAGGGTACACAGTCCAACAACACTTATCACCAAAATATAAAAACAAACGCTTTACTTGTGGAGAAACTGGTCATTTTGCCAAAAACTGTAACAAAGGATTTATTGACAACTCTAAAACAAAGACACCAAAGACACCAGGAATCTGCCCTAGATGCAAGAAAGGAATACACTGGTCTAAAGAATGTAGATTGAAAACAAATATTGAAGGCAGAGAATTAACTCCGATACAGGGAAACGGGAATCGGGGCCAGCCCCAGGCCCCCGTACCCAAACCCAGACAAATTTTTGGGGTGCTCAATTTTGTTCCACAAAACAACAATCCATTTCAGACCTCTTCAGAGCCACAGCAGGAAGCGCAGGATTGGACCTCAGTTCCACCACCCACACAGTATTAACACCTGAAATGGGGGTTCAGGCTCTCCCTACAGGAATTTTTGGGCCTCTACTGGAGGGTACTTTTGGTCTCATAATAGGTCATAGTAGTCCTACTCTTAATGGAATACAAGTGTTCCCAGGAGTTATAGATAATGATTATACAGGTGAAATAAAGGTTATGACATCCTCTCCTAAATTTATTAGTACCATTCAAACAGGACAGAGGTTTGCTCAATTATTACTTCTGCCTCTAATTCAAACCTCTAATAAAATTGTCTCACAACAGAGAGGTAATAAAGGATTTGGCTCGTCAGATGTATATTGGGCAAAAATTATTTCTACACAAAAACCCCTCATGACTCTATGGTTAGATGGTAAAAAGTTCTCTGGATTAATTGATACAGGTGCTGATATTACTATCATTAAAAAGGAAGATTGGCCTAAGGCTTGGCCTTTGGATATTACTATGACTCACCTAAGGGGCATAGGGCAAAATCAAAATCCAGAAAAAAGTTCAAAACTTTTAAATTGGAAAGATTCAGAAGGTAATCAAGGCACTATACAACCTTATGTTATCGGTGGTCTACCAATAAATCTATGGGGAAGAGATCTATTGTCTCAAATTGGCATGATTATGGGTAGTCCCAATAATATAGTTACTACTCAAATGTTAAAACATGGGTATTTGCCAGGTCAAAGCCTAGGAAAAAATAATACAGGAATAACGACACCTATAGAGGCTATTCCAAAAATGGACAGAGCAGGTTTGGGCCATTTTCTATAGGGGCCATTGACACTCCTGTGACTCATGCAGAAAAAATTACATGGCTATCTGAGGAGCCTGTATGGGTTGATCAATAGCCTCTAACTTCTACAAAATTGGTGACTGCACAACAGCTGGTACTGGAGCAGCTTAAAGCTGGCCATATAATTCCTAGCAACTCGCCTTGGAATACTCCTATTTTCATCATAAAAAAGAAATCAGGCAAATGGCGATTGTTACAAGATCTTAGAGCTATAAATAAAACCATGATGCTAATGGGTGCTCTACAACCAGGCCTTCCATCACCTGTTGCTATACCTTTAAGTTATTTCAAGGTTATCATAGACTTGAAAGATTGTTTTTTCACCATTCCTTTACATCCCGATGATCAAAAGCGGTTTGCTTTCAGCTTACCTGCTACTAATTTTAAAGCACCCATGCAAAGATTCCAATGGTGTGTTCTTCCACAAGGCATGGCAAATAGTCCTACTCTGTGCCAATCTTTTGTTGCTTTAGCTATTCAACCAATAAGAGATCGTTGGCCAGATATATATATCATTCATTACATGGACGATATCCTAATAGCTGGACAAAGTGGTGGTAAAGTACTTCAATGTTATGAGGAATTACAGGCTGCTCTATCTAATAAGGGACTACAAATCGCACCTGATAAAGTTCAACTTACAGATCCATATACATACTTAGGCTTTCAAATGAGAGGGTCACAAGTTTCCTCACAAAAATTAGAATTAAGATTAGATAGACTTAAAACTTTAAATGATTTCCAAAAACTCCTTGGGGATATTAATTGGCTTATGCCTTATTTGAAGCTTACTAAGGGTGAATTAAAACCTCTCTATGACATCTTACATGGAGATGCCAATCCCACATCTCCTCGTGTACTTACATCTGAAGGAAGACAAGCCATACATACAGTAGAACAAGCCATCCTATCTCAAACTGTTACATTCATGGATTATGACAAACCTTTACAATCTATTATTTGTAACACAGCATTATCTCCAACTGCTGTTTTTTGGCAAACGGCACCTTTAATGTGGGTTCATTTACCTGTTACGTCTAAAAAGGTTATTGAGCCATATTATCAAACAGTATCTAATCTCATAATCTTAGGTAGAGAACAAGGAAGATGTTATTTTGGTAAAGAACCAGATGTCATTATACAGCCTTATACTAAAGATCAAATCAATTGGCTTATGCAAACTACTGAGTTTTGGCCTATTGCTTTGGTCTCCTACATGGGGCTCTTGGATAATCATTATCCTCCAAACAAGCTCATTGATTTTGCTAATAAGCATTGAATTTATTTTCCCCAGAGTAAGCACACTCCATCCACTGAAGGATGCCTTTTTAATATTTACTGATGGTTCTTCAACAGGTATGGCTGCCTATGTTTACCAAGATCAAAGAGTATAATTTCAAACAAATAGCACTTCTGCTCAATTGACAGAATTACATGCTGTTATTGCTGTTTTTTCTGATTTCTCTAATCAGTCTCTCAATATTTATACAGACAGTGCTTACGCTGCACATTCTGTCCCAATGTTGGAGACTGCTGGTCAAATAAAAAATGTTTCCAATGCTGGAAAATTATTTCGACAATTACAACTGATTATTACTAAAAGAAATCATCCTTTTTTCATAGGACACTTACGTGCTCACTCTGGATTGCCAGGACCTTTAGTCAGAGGAAATCATAAAGCTGATTTAGCCACTCGCTTACATACAGTTCATCTATTAGCTGCTATCGCTTCTACTGAAAGTACTGATAAATTTACCCTAATACAAAAAAGTCATCAATTACATCACCTAAATGCACAAACCCTCAGCAATGCATAATACTACTAGAGAACAGGCTAGACAAATAATAAAAAATTGTCCTTCTTGTGCCATACACCTTTCAACTCCCCATCTTGGAGTTAATCCTAGAGGACTAATACCTAATGCATTATGGCAAATGGATGTTACTCACATTCCTGAATTTGGTAATCTCAAATATGTTCATGTGATTATAGACACTATTAGTGGTTTTATTTTTGCTTTTCTTCAATCTTGTGAAGCTACTAAACATGTGATTAGTCATATGCTTAATGCTCTATCCGTCCTGGGATGTCCACAACAGATAAAGACCAATAACGGTCCGGGTTATTCTAGTTCCACTTTTTCAAAATTCTGCAAACACTTTAATAGTCAACATATTACAGGTATACCTTATAACCCTCAAGGTCAAGGAATAGTAGAACGAGCACATCTCTCCCTTAAACTTACTATTGATAAAATAAAAACGGGGGAATGGTACCCCACAAGGGGTTCACCAAGAAATATTCTTTCTCATGCTTTATTTATCCTCAATTTTTAAAACTTGGATGCCAATGGACAATCAGCAGCTACTTGCTTCTGGCATACAGAAACACAAAAACAGTTTGCTTCCGTGCTATGGAAGGACCCTATAACTAATTCATGGTATGGTCCAGATCAGGTCCTCATCTGGGGCCGAGGATCAGTATGTATATACTCCAAAGAAATTAAATCTGCAAGATGGTTACCAGAACAATTGGTAAAACAAATAGATTATAAACAACAAATACAAGACAAACTTAATGATGGCTCCAGGGATGAAGAATCGCCCTGAGAATTTTCTTTATTAATAATTAGGATTACTGTATATGTGCTGTTGTGACTGTTGTATGTATATAAAGGTAAAACAGATGTATAATGATTTATTGCAAGCTTGCTTTTCATATTCATATGTACAAAAACAAGTCTAGGACTGACTGTCAAAAAAATTGTTGTTAAGAGTCTTGTTTGTGTCCTTGAGAACTGAGAAAACCCGAGAGTTAAGATTCTGTTCAGCCAGAGAGCTCCTGGCAGATACAGAATATTCCCAAGGATGAGTGGTCTGACCAACTGCCCGTTCTCGCCTAATGGCCTTCAATGATTGTTTTGGGTGCCAGGTTGACAAGGACATAAACAATAAAATAATAAATTAGTACAAATAATTTTATAAAACTGTTCTGAGATCCAAACCCACATTTGATACAAACAATATTATATAATTGGTCGTATAATAAAAAGTTCACGTGTTTCTTAAAACCAAACATTACAATTCTAAACAAACAGCTCTTTCAGATAATGGATTCCAAAACTTGGATCCTGACATTGGGAATACTAATCACCCTGTGGCAACTTTCTGATAGTGGTCTTGGATCTCCCTTGGGGCAAGCAGGATTTGTGTCAGTCAGGCAAGGAATGCAAGGTATGTTGGCCAGACAGGGCATGTTTGGTGCCCCATGTGACTATGAGGGAGGTACTATTACAACCAAACCTAAACAATATACCAGCTCCACAGATTGTGGTAATAAAGTAGCTTATTTAACATATATTAAAACCATAAAAGGAATTTACCTACAAAGCTATAAATGTTACCACAAGCCTCCAGTGATACTCCACGGCCAACCAGGACTATGTCCTACAGAATGTACTACTTATTATGCCACAATGCATTCTTACTGTTATGATTCAGTACAAGAATGCACAGGGATGGATAATAAAATATATTTTACAGCCATATTACAATATACTGCCACTAGTACTTTTAAGGGTGACTGGTCTAATGTTCCATGGATTATGAAAAGCCATAAATATATTCAGGCTCCATGCAATGGCTCCCCAGGTAAACTGGTGTGCTGGAACAAAACTGCCCCGTTACATATTTCTGATGGTGGCGGACCACAAGACAAAATTAGAGAAATTAAAGTACAAAGACAAATAGAGAATGTTATAAAACAGATATCTTTAAAGACCAATCATCACTCTCTGACACTTTCTAAATCACGAAAAATTGATTTGAACACTCAAACCACAGATATTCTAATGGCTACTTTAATGACCCTTAATGTGTCTAATCCTAACTTAGCTAAAGAATGTTGGCTGTGCATGACTCAAGGTACTTTCATGCCACTCGCCATTCCTTCAAATTTCACTCCATATAATGTTATAAACCCTACACATCCTAACTGCACCATAGGTCTACCATTTAAAATTCAACCTTTAGCTGTTAGGTTTACCTCCTATATACAAGGAAGTTTCTATAACAACAAATATGCAATTGATGTTGGATTCGTTACTTTTACTGATTGTACTCAAATAATTACTTATAGCTCCTCTATCTGCCTTGTGAGAGGACGAATATTCATATGTGGAGGAAACCTAGCTTTCACCTTTTTACCTGCTAATTGGACAGAATTATGTACTATAGCTACCTTATTACCTGATATAGAAATTGTACCTGGGGATGAACCAATTCCCATCCCCAGTCTTGATTATACTATAGGTCGCACAAAAAGAGTAGTTACATTTATTCCTTTATTAGTAGGATTAGGAATCTCAGGAGCCCTAGCCACAGGTTTGGCAGGGATAGGAGTTGCTGTACATTCTTATAACAAGCTCTCTAATCAATTAATTAATGATATCCAAACATTGTGTAGTACTATTCAAGATTTTCAGGATCAGATAGATTCCTTAGCGGAGGTAGTCCTACAAAATAGAAGAGGATTAGATCTTTTAACTGCAGAACAGGGAGGGATTTGTTTGGCTTTGCAGGAACGCTGTTGCTTTTATGCAAACAAGTCTGGCATTGTTCGAGATAAGATAAAGAAGCTCCAGGAAGACCTGATAAAGAGAGGAAGAGAGTTATTCGAAAACCCACTCTGGAGTGCTTGGAATGGAATCTTACCCTACCTTCTCCCCCTATTGGGATGTTTAATTGTGTTATTACTGATTCTTTCATTTGGACCTTGTATTCTTAACAAATTGGTGGCTTTTATTAAACAACTAGTGCCGGATGTTATAAGGATGCAACAAATTCTGGTCCATTATCACAGGCTTGACACAGACTTCGAGAAAGCAGATTGTGACAATGCCCAGTGAAATCAATGGGCTCTTTGGGCTTTCTCACCTTGGTGTGTTGGACTGGATAGCCAGGACGGGCAACTGGAAGCTCACGTGTATTATCAGCCACCACCTAAGACAGGAACTAGGCTTTTTGCAGCCTTGCTTTCCAATGACGGGTAAGGTATGAGTTGGTCCCACGTGAAAGCACCCTGACCTAAGACAGGCACAGTCCCCTCAAGAATTGCTGGTTTTTAATAAATAAAATAAAAAAGGGGGAACTGTGGGAGACCACTGAGAGACCTGCGGTCGGCACGAGAGACTTGCGGTCGGCATCCATTTTGTAAATTACCAGCCATCTTATGAGTTAAGTTCCGGTTTCCATATTTGGTCTATTTCCTGTAAATCACGTAATGTCGTGTGATGTAGTCACATGCTATCGCCTGATGCTCTGACCACCCTCACGTGATGTTTGGACCTCCCTCCATTGCTTAGTTACCTGCTGACATCAATCCCCACTCCACACTGTATATAAACCCAAGCTTTCCGCTCAATAAACGAGACTTGATCAGACTCCTGTCTTGTCTCCATTTCTTGTGTCTCTTGTCTCTTTATTCCACCCTCTCCATCTAGGGTCTCCATTGACTACCCGTGGGTCGGGACAACCAGGAACAAAATGGAGATAGATTTCACAAAAGCAACATGAGGAGCTATAGAAAATTTAAATATCATTAAAAGTTCTGAGAAAAAATAATTCATGACAACTAATTTTGCATTTAGGCAAAATTTAAACAAATGTTTTCTCTTTTTATTGTATGGAAATGAAGGAAGGTAAAAGAAAAAAGTCAAGCATGTTTTCATAGACATTGTACCTCAGAGCTTACGTTTTGAATGCTATTTTGAAAAATATACTGAAACATCGGTCCCCCAAAAAGAATGAAGCTACCAAAACAACAAAAAGACACTGAAGTGGGACATCAGACCCTTACAAAGAACAGACAAAAGACATCTGAGAATGATACTGAAAAAGAATTAAAAGTGGACATGGTGAAATTATAGTGTTTCACCTTTTTATGTGTATGACTTCATGAAATTTTGAAGATAGATATATTTTTTGAGCTTCAACTATTAAACATGAATTTATTGGCATCATGGTATGCTTTATTATAGGAGCACCTCCCCAGTATTTTGCGTGATTTGGTGTCTAAAACACGGGCTTTATTGTTCACACTTTTGAAAAAATGTGTAATCAATCCATAGTACACATTTGTTAGTTGTCCCCCATTATAGCTTTGTAGTTATGACATTAAAATCTTTACTTTGTTAATATTTTCCTTCCAGAAATAGGAAAAAGTAACTCACCTCAGTGTCACAATCTGGTTTCCTTCTTCTGTTGTCTTCCACTGTTTTTAGAAATCTGTTTGGTTTGTGGATTATAAAAGCCTTATTCAAAGTGTGCATTTTTAGAAACCAAACTGTTTTGACTAAAGGGTTTAAAATAATGTTTTTTATGAACACCAAGACACACAGTAAATAACTATTTGTTAGTTAATAGTTGAAGCTCAAACAAAGGGTCAAGGAATAATTTTGCTTCCAATTGAGTATGATTATTTTATTTCTATTTTCTTGTAATTTTTACGCTACTCCACCTCCCCGGCTCCCTCACGTCTACCCTACGGCTTCTAAACCCCCGGCAGCCTTTTCTCTCCATCTTTGCAAGTAACGCGTCTCTGAAGACGCTCCACTTCACTTCATCACTGCATCCTTGAGTCTTGCCGCTAGAAAAGTCAGAAATAAAACTGACTTTTTATCTCTGTGCAGTTATTAAAAGTCCTTGTTATCCCTCAAATGTATCTAAGTATAAGTCTGTATTACCAGTGAAGCACTAGGCTGAGCATTTGGAATATAAGACAAATGCCATTCATTCAAAAGCGCACCAGAGCTGTTCAACATTCATGAAACTAAACCCGCCATATATGAATTATATCGGAGTCTCTTCTCTCTTTATCTCTTTGAGGATCAAATTCTCCATGAACAATTCTTCCCTTTGTTATACTTCCAAAATACTCTGTCCACTGGACTCTTCACTTTGCCTTATGACCATGGAATAAAAAAGAATCTTAGCATTAATTAAATGCTTACTAAAAGAGCAGGAGGATTTAAGAGAACATCAGATAGTTAAAGAGGTTGAGACCTAAAATGCTTTTACAAAGTTCTTAGAAGTTAATTTTAGAAATGTTGTGTGGCTGAGAGGAGCATCCAAAGGATTATTTGTTCATTCTAAGATGCTCGGGAATGAACAGAAAGTAATAGCAGAGATATGTGACTGGATAAAAGTTATTCAGTGACTATTTCTGGTTTTCTACTTGCATTTTTTCTTGAGGCTCTGCTAGGCACAGCTAAATTAGAATCTCACTTTGTGTTTATGGCAGAAATAAGTTTAATTAATTCTGGATGAAGCTGAAAGTGGTAAAGCTCTTTGAATAGGGAATCTTAGGAGTTAGGTTAACCTATGATGTCCTCACACGTCGATTAAAGCCTGGGGATGGTGGGTAAGATCAAGACCATTTTAATGTGGAGACAAAAACTGTATGAAATAAGTTTCTCATGTTATTTTCACTTCAGAGGCTCTAGCTCCCACAAGTGCCCTTTGATCTTGCCATGTGGTCCTTGTTTTTTTTCCCAAATTGAACCCTGCAGTTGTCACTTTCCAGTTTTAGTTGCTGTATCAGATAGGCTTTTCTTCACTGTCCAGTGATTTACTACAGGGAACTTGAAAATTTATTTTATTTATTTATTTTATTCTCAAAGCTGGAGGAAAGCCTGTGGCCTTGGCTTTACACAGGTTTCATTCTTCAAAGTGTACTGGAAGGGGGGGTGACTTTTTCACTAGCTCATATTTTGCATTTCACCAAACTGGATATCATTTACCTTTTTGTCAATGTTAGTGAACTTCTTACATCTTTCAATTATAACCGTTCTGTTTCTAGGTATAGATTTGGTATATAATAAAACCTATCACCTGTTTCTGTCATCTCAAAATGTGATAGATTTGTGTTAAAATAATTAAAATGTTAAATCATTTTAACATTTGAATGTCCCATTTTATTAATACATGGTTGCACTGAATCTGTAACTACACTACATAATGTTTACATTCCCATGTGAAGCTGGTACAGACACATAACAGACCTTAATTCCTCTTTTCCTAATCTTTCCTCTGCTTCCTCTCACCTCTTTCCATATTTTGATCCCCTTCACAATTCAGAAAAATCTGTCTCCCTAATTTTGCTAATTTTTACATTACTCTTTATTTATAATTTGGGTTCCTTATTTATTAGAAACCTCATGGTATTTAGCATTGTCTGTTTGATTCCTTTCACTTAAAATTAAGGTCTCAAATTACTTCTGTTTTTCTACAAATAATTCAAATTTATCTTTCTTGATGGCAAAATAGTACTCCATTTTATGTACATACCATTTTCTTTATTCATTTGTGAAAGAACAGAGTTGTGTATATTCAGAATTGGGCTACAATAAGCACGCATATGCATGTATCAGTGTTATTTGATGCCTTTAACTCTTTGAGAAGATACCCAGGAAGGAAATGGCTGAGGCAAATGGAATTTCCAGGTTTAGTTTACGGAGGAACCTCTGCACAGATTTTCATAGTAGTCCTATTAGTTTATGTTCCTTTAAAGTGTTAAAAGCATCCTTTTCCCCTGCAGCTCTGGTAGCATTTGTTATTATTTGATTTCTTAATGATAGCAGTTCTTTCTTTCAATGTAGTTTTAATTTGCAATGGCCAGCAATGTTGAGCCTTTCTTCATGTAATTATTGTTCATGTGTATTGCTTATGTGAATTTCTGTGTTTTCTTTTTTCACTGATTTCTGGTTTTATTGAATGGTTATTTGTTGGTGTAATTTCAATTATTTTACATTTACTTAAACTCAATTGACTCTTAGTATGCAGTCTTCTCTGGAGAAAGTTCCATATACTGCTGAGAATATGTATTCTGTAGTTGGATAGAACACTGTCAGTTTGTGCAAGGGCTTTACTTAACTCTGATGTTTCTGCATAGATTGTCTGGGTGATTTGTCTGTTCATTATAGTGAGATATTGAGGGTCCTCACTATAAATGTTTCTAAGCTTATCTGGCTTTTCACGTCCAGTAGCACTTGGTTTATGAAGTTGAGTATGCTATTGTTTGGTGCTTATATGTTAATAATTGTTATCCCTTCCTATTTGATTTTTAACCAATATATAGTGACCTTCTTTATATCTTTTGATCAGCTTTAGCTTGAAGTTCACTCTGTGAATATAGAATAACTATGCCTGCTTTTCGTGTTTCCCATTGCATGGAATATTGTTTTATACCCTCTGAATTTTGGTGTATGAGTTTCTTTTGGAGTAAATGTGTTTCTACACTACAGCATAGCTTTGGATTTTGTTTCTTAAGCCATTCATCCAGTGTGTTATCTTTTGATGGGGTAACTGAGACCATCACATTGAGGGTTGCTATGGATAGCCTTTACTTATTGGTGGCACTGGCTTCTTTCCTTTTGCTGATTCCCTATCTTTGGCTTCTACGTAACTGATCACTTCAACTGCTGTTTTATTCCATGATACCTTTTGTCACTGTTATCTTTCTAAGATATCATTTTGTCACGTCTCTTTATAGGATATCTTTCAGAATTCTTTGCAGTGCTTGTATGACTGTCATGAATTTATTTAGGTCCTCTTTATGATGAAAATCTCTATTTCTCTATAAATTTTGAAAAATAGTTTTGCAGGTTATCTCAGCTTGAGTTGGAAATTGTTTTCTTTTAGGGCTTGAAAGACTTTGCTCCAAGCTTTTCTACCCTTTAGTGTCTGCGTTGAGAAGTCTGCTGTAATCCTAATGGGTTTAGCTTTATAAATGATTTATTGCTTTTCC
Organism: Dinomys branickii; assembly: GCA_004027595.1. Taxonomy (NCBI): domain Eukaryota; kingdom Metazoa; phylum Chordata; class Mammalia; order Rodentia; family Dinomyidae; genus Dinomys; species Dinomys branickii. Next base: position 90,582 of record PVLD010005905.1, on the reverse strand, counting down.
CTAACTTATTTTTAAGATTCTGTTTTCATGTCAGGCTGGTGGGATTTCAACTACAATGTGTGCTGGAAAGGTTCTTTTCTGATCTTGGCTCTTTGGCATTCTGACTCACCTGTTATTTTTTTTCCATTTCTTCCAAAGCTTTGTGGTATTATTTCAGTGAGCAGGCTTTCTATTCCACTTGTGCTATCTCTTGATTTTTCACTAATTCAAATTATTTTTAGCTTAACTCTTTTTTGTCATCTATGGGCTGTTGCATCCATTTTTCAAGTTCTCTTTTTCTTTTAATGTATCTTTAAATGGTGACTGACCACAGGCTCCATTCTGGTGTTGACATTTTCCCTTATAGTGGTCATTTCAAAAAGTCATACTTTTCATAGAATTTTTAATCTCTTAAATTTCTATTTGGAACCATTTTACGGACTTTAACTCTTTTCTATGCCATGTGTGTGTTGCATCATTTTGTCTAACACAGTTAGCTTTTTCTTAGTATCTTCTTTAGACTCAGGATCGTTTTGTTTATATGGCCCCATATCTCTTTCCTTGTAACTTCTGTGAATGCACGAAATGCTTTACTAATATGTTTGCTTTCCTCCCATGATGTCAGCTTAAGTAATGTGGCTGTGTAGCTTTGTTTTTCTCCCTTTGATGCCCCACAGATCAGCTCTGCGTGTGCCAGGGTGTTTGGGGGTCATTTTACAGCTGCTCTCCTCATGTTTCTATTTTTTGTTTGTTTTCTATTTTGTTGTGGCTTGTGAGTTAATCACACTGGAAACTTTTGTTTCTTTTATGGAAACCTCTCTAGCAAATTAGTATCAGCTTTTCAGTGGTGTCTACTGGGTGTGGATAATGATTAACCTTTACTCTATCCTAAATCATAAGTGGCTCCACTTACGTGGGATGAGAGTTTGCAGCATTTAGGGCCCAGGACCTTACTCTCCAAGAATAGGCTGCAACATTGTTACTGACCACAATGTAATACAGATATTGCCACCCCAAGAAGATCAATTAATATCCACAACTGTGTCACCTTGAATATAGTGATAAAGTTAGCAACAAGTTTAACATCAAATACAATGGGTTATTCATAAACCCTAAAGACCAATAGGGTACCACCTTTAACCATAGAAAAGAGATCTAGTATGCACCTAAGATAAACCAAATACTGAACTACTGTTGAGCTACAGTAAATATCTACTGAATGGGACAACTTTACATTTACAAATAAAGCAATATTCAATAGCAACTGCGTAATACTAAGTAGCTGGTTAGATGCTCATAAAGCTCAGCAGTTGTACCACTAACAGTGGAGTGGTGAGGAACCTGAGAATGAACAAAGCAGTAGTTGAGAAATCAGCAAAGGAGTCTGATTTGCATCTAGATGCCCCCCAAGGCCTCAAGCCCTTTTATCTATTTATTTATTTTCAGAAAGAAAAGTGGGATAGCAGGTCTGACTTAGGAGTAAAAGGACATTAGTAATGTTAGTGTGCAGCTGCAGGAAAGGATGAGCACAAGGGTAAAAACCGAACAGAGAACAAATACAGACAATAAAGGAAAGTAAGAAAAAAGAGGAAACATTTGAAAGTCACAAAAACAAAGGCAAGAATAGAAGCTAAAAATGGATAAAAAGGGAAAAATAATTTCTAAACCTTTAAAAAGCCTCATGAAAGAAAAACAAAAAATGTTTTAAAGTATCAGAAAATTCTTTTCTTTGAGTGGTTTCTTTTTAAATTCTGTAGCTTTGGGTTCTAGTCAGTCATGATTTTCTCAATGTAACTTTAGGGCCTATGGATTTTTGACATGCCCCCCCTGAACCAAAGGACCCTCTGTCCATTCACCCCAGACTGTGGTTATTAGCTAAGCCAAGGCATGTCCTTGCTCCTTCTGATAGATGGGAAACACAACCAGCTCTCTGGTCCCTGCCAGATGCAGGCTGTAGGGTGGGTTTCAAGTGGGCTGTTGGATTTAACTGCAGTCATGGGGTCTGGTTGTTTCCTCTCTGCCTGGGCATTGTCTGCATCCAGGATCAAGTTGGTTGATTATTCCTCACCACAGCTACCACATGCCAAGGGGAGGCAAAATGTAGAGCCATCTTGGAACTGGTGCATGGTCTCAGCCTGTGTTGTGCCAACCGTTTGCTCAGGCCCACTTGCTCCCACCAGGGAAAGGGTATTTGGCAGATGATTGCTTGCTCCTGAATTGTTTTAACTTGTGACCAAAAATTGTGAATTTTTGGTATATAATAACCAAGAAATTGGTTTTCTCTTTCCTTGAATATTTAAAATAACATGATTTTGTTACTGTTCTGATTGGTAAGCAGACATTATCACAAAATGAAAGTTTCAAAAGTCCAAAAAACAAAATCTGTGAAGTAAAATATATCGTTCTCACTTTGCCTATTTAAATTTAGTAAAGATTAATCCTGACTCTATTGCCAATATTTTTGAAATGTCCTGATGGCTCACCTATTGGGGCCCTCAATAATGTCCACCCAGGAAGCATGAATATGACATTATTCTTTTTAAAAGCCTTTGTAGATCTAGCTAAGAATCTAAAAACTGAGGTAATTTTTTATTAGATTGGGCTCTAAATCCAATGATAATGATCCCTAAAAGAAAAGTGAGGTCACACAGAGGAAAAGGCAGTGCGAAGATAAAGGCAGAAGCTGGTGTCATACATCTACAAGCCAAAGAATGCTAAGGATTGGGAGCAACCCTGAAAAATGAGGGGAGAGGCATGAAATAGGTTTTCCATTAGAGTCTGAAAAAGGAACCAGTCCTGCCTTTATCTCAATTTTTTTTTTTTATCAGAGACAGTGGAACTATAAAGATCTGGCTATTTCAAGCCACTCAGTTTTTTAAATTTTTTATATCAGCCCTGGAAAAACTAATACATGTATAAACATCACTAAGCTTCACGTCTTTTTATATTTCTGTGGATAGAGAGGAGTGTGATCTGAGGGTGGAAGAGATGGGAGAAAAGAGAAGGAAACGAGACGTGAAGAGACTCAGGACATGGAATGCGCATGTGCCAAACCCTGAGGATGTATTTATTGTACATGATACACAGGTATTAATAAGATATGAAAATATTAATTAAAATAATATTTTAACAACTAAGGCTAGATGATTTGTCCTAGCAATGAGAAAGCTGCCCAATACGAATATGACATTTCCATTGTGCTTATAAGCTGTCCTTTGGGTTTAAGAACCTAAGCATACACATTCATATGTTGCAGCAGTTTCTATTTATAGCTTCTAGAAACAGTGAACTCAGAGCAACCACAAGCTTGTTTGACATCTTGAGACAAAACTTCTTGGGCAACCTGCTCAAACTCCCAATGGACAGAGGCTGAGATAATAAATGTTGCATCTTTTTAAACTACAAAGTTTGGAAGTTATGTATTACATAGTGATGGGTAATTGAAACAGATCCCAGTAATGCCTTTCAAAGCTGTTTCTTCCCAGTCCCAGCCTTAAGATTATGTGTTATAATTCATCATCGTGTCTCCTTAATTTTCTAAAATTTGGAATAGTTCCTTCACCTGTGTTGTATTTATATGGACTGTTTTGGAGAGTCAATTCAGTTATTTTTGATTTGTTTGACATTGTCTCCTGATTGTTAGGTCATTGTGATGGTTGATACATTGTGTCAACTTGGGAAGTCTAGAGGTCTGTCTGAGTGACTCAGCAGGAAGCCAAGATGCTGGCTTTGTGCACATTCTGAGCCTGTGGAAGAGGAGGGTGTGGAGATTATGTGAGAGCTACACGCCCTCTGGGTGGAGGTAGGTGGTTTACAATGTAAGGGAAGGAAAGAGGCTGCTTGCCGCCATTCCCCTTTTTTCCAGGTTGTTTTTGCTGTGCTCTGCTGCCATGAACGTTTGCCCTCTGCCATGTGTTACTCTGCCTCAGAACCAGCCAAGTATGGACTGAAACCTCCACAAACTGTAAGCTAAATAAGCCTTTTCTTCCTTCATTTTGGGCGTTGGGTATTTTGTCTCAGCAACAAGACAAAAGTAACCAAGAGAGTCATGCATATTGGGCTGGAATACATAAATAATTCATGTTTATTGCAAGATTTCTTATAATAATTTAAATGAATTTGATTTAAACAAATGAAAAGAATTGGTTAAATAAATTAGTCTTCCTGGCCAATAGAATATAGTAAAGCATTAGATATTATGATATAAATGCATGTTTACTGACAAAGTTAGGATAACATAGTACTTGGAAGAAAGAGAAACAGGTTCCAATGTAGAAGTCATGATTCATCTCACTGATTATACTGTAGAATGCAAACACAGTTATTCCTCTGCTAGGTGGTTTCAGAGGCCTTGTAGATGCAAGAGCTACAGATGCCCAAGTCCCTCATATGGAATGAAGCATATTTGTATGTAATCTATGTAATTTTCTTATATATTTTAAATCATCTCTAGATTATTATTCATATCTAATACAATATAAATATTATATAAATATTTTAATAGCATTTGAGTGAAATAACGTTATAAAATCTGTGCAACTAATGTAATTGTGTTTTAAAAATATTTTCAGTCTATGGATGGTTCAATTCAAAGATAATGAGAAAGCACTTTTGGAAAAGCAAGTGTTTTTATGTGCAAGTGTGGATTAGAGCATCATTTTTAACCACTTAATTTGTAGATTCTGGTTAGTTTTCATGTCATGTAAATTACTACTTCAGTAAGAAAATATGTAAATAGATGTAACTTGAATCTAAACTAATTGCCAGTGTGTAGTACAAGATGTGTTATTTTATAACTCAATCACAAGAACAAGTTCCATAATAAGGACTTACTACATATTTTTTCCAAATATGCTGTTGGTATTCCTGTGTCTATTAATAAAATAATAATATTGATAAGGAAAATACCAGCCACATCGTTCAGTAGAATGCCTATCTGTGAATGTCCTGTGCTATTGCAAATGCTCCTCACAGGCCAAGCAGAAGAAGTACTAATGGACTGTAAAAAAGGCAATCAGAGCTTCCATTCTTACTCACAAATAATCATTTAGGTAACTCCACTGAAACACATAATGTCAAACTGTTTTTAACATTAAATTACTTAATATGAAAATACAAATTTCCTTCCCAACTTCCTGAAATTACATATCAAGTGTAGTGCTTCCTTGAGTTCATTAACTTTAGCAATTGATTAAAAATTGAATGTTTTGAAGTTATTTAAAATTGTTCTTATTAAATAGATTATTGCCATTTCTGTACTAAAATAGGAAATAATGCTTCATGGTATATCACCCACAAGTTGATTTTAATTTAACTACATCCACCTAAACAAGTAAATACTAAGGGAGGCCAGGCATGGCAGTGCATGCCTGTAGTCCCAGCACTTGGGAGGCTGAGGTAGGAGAATTACCATGTGTTTGAGGTCAGCCTGGAGTACATAATAAGTTCAAGACCAGACTGAACTACAAAGTGAAACCCTGTCTCAAATACATACATACATACACACATACATACATACATACATACTTACATAGGAGGGGATACTAAATGTGTCTGTATATAATCTTGTGTAGAAGATTTGAACAGTTGTAAGAAATGTTATTTATTAAGGCCAAGTATGTATTCACTGAAAGATATGTATCCTTGAGACTCTAAAGAATTTTTGAGAATTCCATGAGATAATGTGTATGAAATTCCAAGAATTGTGCCTGATTTACGGCAAAATGTCAGGGGTATTGGATTTCTACTCTCCTCTTCAAAAAAGCAAGTTAACTACAAATAGCTGAAACTCTTGTTTCTTCTATCTAGATAAATCATCAGGCACTTGACTGGCTTCATGAGAGGAGAAAGTGAAATCTCAAAATAAATTACTATGTAAGAAAGCACAGTTAAAGCGAAAACAAATGCTTGGAATTTCTGATTTATATTTTATTGCTTTGGAAAAATGTTCCCGGTATGTTAATTTTTAGCTAGAGCAGCATTTACCTCCTCTATTTTCCCTCATTTAATTCCTATTTTCCTTTACTTTTTTCTTTTCAAAACATTTTGGCCACTAATTTTATATCAAGTGCTGTGCAATATTATCCAAATAGCTGTATATGTCATTTCATAGAATTGATTTCCATTAAAAGTAATATCTAGCCACTGTTGAGACCATGTCACCTTGTCTATAGATCAGTTGTGATTGTACTATTTTTTATGCTAATTGGTGTCTGTTTGTTAATATGCTTTTGTACTTTTATTTTTTTTAATAAAAAAAATAAAAATAAAATAAATGTAATATCTAATGTTGGCTTGACTGTAAGATGATTCTTCTTCCCATCTCTCCTTGAAAACTTCCACTTATAGCATTCAATTCATTCTGTAATATTTGTCATCACCTGTTTTGCTTGAAAATTTCAGGTCTTTGCTTTATACATAACATAAATCAAAATTTCTTTAGTCAGGGATACAGTGTACATTTGGTATAACATTGTGTCATCACAATTAATTATGTAGCACCTTCTGTATTTTCATTGAAATGCCTGTCTCAGCTGTCTCTTCATTCTTAATTTATTAGTAATGAAGTGAAGCTCTACTTTTATCCCTTTGAATAAATTTCAGAACCCGTTCAATTAGAGACGGGAAAAGGAGAAAAATAACTCACTTACTGACACACTTTTTTTCAGTGTAAAGAATAGGAATTCCTAACTGGAACAAAACACATTTAAATTACAGTTTTTATGAATCCACAATACTGATATTAAATCAATGTAATGTTGAAAGACACAGTAAAGATACAGATCCCTCTAAAGCACATTCTTACCTTTTGTCTTCACGTTCAAAAAAATCATGACACAAAAGATGGGCAGGGAGGCCTTTTCACTGAGAAACTAATGACATAAATTTATTTTGTTGCTGTTAAGAAAGAAGAATGAAGGCGTGATATTGGTAGGGCTGTAGGGTTGTATAATTCCTTTTTTTTTTTTTTTTTTTGTGGCAGGGTCTCACTATGCAGTTCAGGCTGGGCTTGAGCTCACTTTGTAGGCCAGGCTGGTCTCGAATTCACAACGATCCTCCTGTCTCAGCCTCCCGAGTGCTGGGATTACAGGCGTGGGCCACCACACCTGGCCTAGGGCTGTATAATTCCAACAGAAGTCATAGTGTGAAGAGAAAAACTTCTACTAGTTAAGCAAATCTACAATGCAAAAGTTATAAAAAGCATAGTAGCTCCTTTAGAAAGAAATGTAAATAAACCCTTCCCAATAGTCACAGAATAGATGTTTGATTGTACTACATGAACCAGAAGTTAGTGCTGGAGCCTCAGCAGATAGATAAACTTCTGCTGAGTACAGAAATTAAGAAAATTCATCTTTGGGAGTTTCAACAAGACAAGCAGAAAAATTTCAGGTAAGTAATATGCGTGATAATATCCTCAAACAAGTAGTATGTACTGCGTTTGAAGTTTACGCATGTTAACTAATCTCATTTTCACAAGGACCCTGGCCATTTGCTAGCAGTAATGTTGCAGTGTTTCAGACGATGAAGGCAGACAGTTTGAGTAATTGGAACATAATGTAACAAAACCAGTACCTGATGAACTCAGGAAGCACGGCTCTAACTCGGTGCTGTTAATCATTATGCTGTTCTCCCTCCCTCCGTAAGACAGAATTAGAATATAATTAGGTCCTGGCCAGCTTGGTGGCTGACTCCTGTAATTCCAGTACTCGAGAGGCTGAGACAGGAGGATCATTGCGAGTTTGAGGCCAACCTGGGCTACAAAGTGAGCTCAAGGCCAGGGAGACCCTGTCTCAAAAAAAAAAAAAAAACAGAAAAAGAAAAAAGATTTAAACCCCCAACAAACAAGAACATAATTAGGCCCTGGAGTAAGAACAGAAGCCCACGGTTTGGAGGTTGCTCCCCTGTCCCGGTGCTCTCGGGCAGCTTCGGCAGTCGGCATGACTGTGCTTTCCCACCCAACCCCAGATGCTCCGGCCACCGCAGTGTAACCCCGTTCCCAACACATCGTGCCCGACTGGGGAGCTCAGAGCTACGTTACATGCCTGCTACAGTAGCTAATCCTTCCAGCGCTAGCATGAAATAGATGAAGAGCTGTAGACAGGGAGAATAACGCTTATGTTTCAATGTTTAGATGTAAAAGAATACAACACAAAACAAAATGTAGCCGTGATAACAATTTCACAGAAACAGAAAAAATATATGGCAGAAGCATTTTGCAACTAAGGTAGATGCTCTTGGAAGGCAAGGACTAAATCTTGCCCCTAAACCTTATACAGTACCTTTTTTCCAGATAAATATTTTTACACTAATTGCAATCTCAAGAGTGCTCGGAGACATATGTGTTTTGAGCATGATAACCTACCACGAGCAAAGCAGGGCTTACTCAGAGAGGAGCAGGATACTGAGTGTATTAGGAGGGTGGAAATGCAGGAAGAGTGACTTTCCTAAACACAGTCATTAGAATAGCCCATTCTTTTCATCAGTTCTTCATAATATTCTGAGAGCAGAACAGAAAGCTGGAAACCTAAATGAAATATAATGCAGACAGATTTCCACCAGCTAAATCATCTGTTCTGGTTTATTCCTTCATGAACACTGGTGACCAGAGATGATTGTGGAAGATGGAAGGAAGCGTATGAGGTAGAAGAGTGGAGAAATTCCAAGAGAAAAATTATTTTTAGCTTGTTTCCTTTGGGCCTTCACATTATGCACAATCCCTACTCACAAATAGTACATCCCACCAATGGTGCAACACCCATTTCTCTGTTCAGTGTGCAAAGAATATTTTATCCCCTTGGGAAGATCTGCAGTTGATTGGTGTGTTTGCACTTGCTTTGTTGGATTTCATTTCACAATTTGAGTCTTAAACGTTTGGTGGAAAATACATTTTGCATTTTAAAATCAATTATGATATAATTCTCACACATTTTGATATGCTTTCACATAAAATTGACTTTCTAATGAATTGTGTGGGCCTACAGAGCCACATATGAACCATTTGCTCAGTGTTTACGTTCATGGATTTTGGTGTAAGAAGGGAGATGGTGTATGTCAAACTACTTATTTATGAGAAATGCAGAATGGAGAATAAAATTCAGCATTAATGCTGCAAATCAGGGGATTTGACGGAAGAGAGGGGTTTCTAGAGGCAAGGTAAGGGAAGACGGTAAAGGATGCTGGAGAACCCAAGCTCAGCTACAGCAGGAAGGCATTAACTTCCATCGGAACTAGAACTGAAATAGAGGAGGCGGAAGAGACAGAGATGAAGAGGGAGGCGGAAAACTAGTGGGAGGACCAACCACATCTAGAGCCATGAAGAAGTGTTGCCACTTCTGGAAAAGATGGTAGTGAACTGGGGAAAACAATGCCCCCAAAATGTTCTTTTCTTGATTATGCTAATCTGCAAGTGGCTTCCACAGATGAAACCCAGTCTTAGAGAAGTGGTGAAGGAGATGCACTTTGCAGGAGTCCCGTCTTCAAGGCAGGAGAGAACCGAGGTAGGTAGGAAGAAGAAATTGATAGTAATGCGTTAACCCTTTATTCTCCCAAAAAGCTTCAGTTTCAAGAATTGCAAACTAACTACATTATAGTTACTTATAATAGGGTTGTAATGACTTAATAAAGAATTACAAAAAATTAGACATAAAGAATAAATAACCAGGCTGGGGATATAGCTCAGTGGAATAAGCGCTTGCCTAGCAAGCGCAGGGTCCTGAGTTCGATCCCCAGTACCGCAAAAAAAAAAAAAAAAAAGAATAAATAACCATGTTAGGCATTAGGTAAAGATAAACAAAGGCCTCTGTGTGAAGGCTCAGATGGCTTATATTACTCTATTCTCATAGCCAAGATCGAACTAAAACTATTACAAAATTTACAAAAGCTATAAAGTTGTAAGCACAAAGAGAGAGTTAAGGTTCGTTATGTAGCTACACATTTTAAACAGAATTTGGCAATTTAGGTTGACAGGTGATAGCTGATTTAGCTGATAAAATTTGTTAATGAGTTGATAAAGGTAGGTGTCAAGCATAGACTCGAATGAGGGTAGTCATTTGAAAGACTATAACCATTAAACCAGAACATTTTGCTTTCACAATGACATCAACCACGTGTATGCCTTTGAGACAGGTAAAAGGAAGTTGATTCTCAGGAGAATTGAACAGCACACAGTTAGAAATAAAGACAGCAGGTATCAGGATTTGTGAGGTTGGGCACTAGGATATTTTTTAAACACAACAAACAACAAAAACATTTACCACAGATCACCAAGACCTGTCCTGCACTGAATAGGACGATGCCTAGGAACTAAATAGTGCTCATCTCTGAAGACAAAAAAGTATCAGGGAAAGGAGCTCTCTAAAATTGTATTTGGAACTATTTAATGGAATAGTTGTCCCCCATATCTAAATTTTAAGTGATTTTTCAGCAATATTCTTTACATTAAGCCCATTGCTCAGTAAGTAAATATATGAACACTTTGCAGTCCATGTTTTCAAAGGAATGTGTTCTTAAATGCATTTACAAGCAACTATTTCTAGACGTGTGGATGTGCACACTCACAAGGGTACATGGTGTGATGACATTAAATCCAGTCTATCTAAATTGTTAAAAAAGAAAAATAGTGCCTGAAAAATAAGAAAAACCTTTTAGATAAATATATGTACTTAAGAAATATACATATAATTTGTACAATATGAATATTCTAAATGTTTAGGTAGTCTGTAAATGAACAAAGGAATCACAGTGTGAATGAAATTATGTGTCTGTGATTGTGAGGAATCAACAGGAATTTACTACCATTTCTGAAAACTGTCCAATCTTAATTTAATTGTGCAGGAGTCATATTTTTAAATTGAACAACAGTCTAAGAAACAACTGGCATTGAGCCTTCAAATATAATCTCAAGAAAAGAAAAAACTACATACTATTATAAATTAAAAGAAATGGAAAAGCACATCCTCCAACAAAATAGAAAGTACAGTTGTAAAGGACTTTGGAGGCAATTTGAATAAACTGTGTATTGAAATTTTTATACTAATATTTATAAAGTATTACAATCAAGTTAGCAATGGCTCTCAGGGAAAATATTTTTTTAACATAGAATTTGATGCACAGCCAAACTAGGAATACATAGATAACAATAATAAATTTAGTTTTGATCGCATATTTTAGATGTGGAGTTTGTCATAAATTTCACTTCCTGTACAAATTATCTTCAGAATCTGCTGCTGGTTGAGTTTTAGAAACTGTGGGGAGGTATGTCCCAGAAATAGGGAGTAACAAAGAAGAACCATACCACGAGGTAAAACACCCATGCAGATGGCAGTAAAAGACAGAAAATGCATCAATAACCCTTAGGGGAAAGTTATATATTAGGCAAGATATTATGGGGTTAATAGAGTTATAGAACATGTGGAAAGTTCTAGACAAGTATGTACAAAATTATGGAAATTAAGTAAGCTAACCCAAAGGGAAATAAACAAATTTTTAAGAAATTAAATATGATGTAGCTAGCTTTCAGGGAACAATAATTTATTTTGTCCTTTTGAGACTGGGTTTTGCTACACAGTTCAGGCTGGCTTTGAAATCACTTTGTAGCCCAGGTTGCTCTCAAATTCACAGCGATCCTCCTGCCTCAGCCTCCAGAGTGCTGGTGTCACAAACATGCACCACCCAAGCTGACCATACCTTTTTGCACTGAATAGTATTTATATCATAAATTTTTGCCATAAATTGTTTGTTACTCATATGTATTGCTAGCTCCTTTGTATTTCCATTGCAAATGGACTATGCAGACATGCAGTAATAATAATCATCGATAGAAGTCCAGAGTCTCTTTTCTAGCTTCAGATCTGTTGGATTCCTTCTGTGGTTTTTCTTAAAAAGCAAAGCATTTTGGAGCTTTAATTTATTTATAAAAGAAGAAGATTGGGTGATTTCAAATCTCTTATCAATTAACATTTTATTAACTTAGTAAAAAGATGTATAAAATGCCTTCAGAGGGGCTTCACTGCTGTTCACTGACCTGAGCTTCACACACAGTTGTTTATTTGTGACATATTATGTATATATTTTTGTTAATACCAAAAGACTACCTGAAAAATGTGAATGTCATTTATATAGGTCCATTTTACATTTACATTTATTTTCTATCCAAATGATACCAAAGCTGATAACCATATTTGGGTCACTTTTGTCACCATTGGACAGTGCATCAGTGGTAAAATTACCTCAAAGACAAAGTGACAAAGGAGGAGGAAGAGGGAGAAGGGAGGAAGAGTAGATGGAGGAGAAGAAGAAAGACAGGAAGAAAGAGAAAGAAAGAAAAAGGGAGGGAGGAAGGAAAAAGAGAAAGAAAAAGGAAGCTATTAAGATATGAAAAGACATTGATGATTCTCTGATGAATCTCAACTTGGTGCTGGTTACTGTTCATTAAAGAAGTAAAATTAGAACAACATTGAGATCCCATCTGCTGTGGTTTGTATCTAGACACCCCAAAGCCTCGAGTAGTCATAAGTGGGGCTTTTCAGAGGTGGCTGGATCTAGAGTTTGTGTTGCTCGTGTTAGTGTAATGCTGGATTAAATGTGTGATACTGGATTCAAGAGTGTGTGATTAGTAAATTGGTGCATTGGTTGATCTGGCGTAATGCTGGGCATGGAGAATGGGAAGGCCCATGCTGGAGTGAGTGTTTCCACCCGAAGGACGGTCTGGATAGAATATAGGACAGAAAGAGGGCTGCTGTTGCTGCTTTCTGCCTGCTGCTTCTTTGCTGCTTCAGTGCTTTCTGCCTGCCATGAACAATTTCTCTTCAATGGTGCCCCTCTGCCATAGCGCTCTGCCTTGGAGCCAGCAAAGTAGGAAGTGAAACTTCTACAAACTGTGAGCTATAATAAGCTTGTGTTTGTTTAACTTTGGGTGTGGGGTATTTTGTCTCAGCTATGTGAAAATGAAATAAGACACTAATTTATGTTAGAGAGAACGGCCACCGCCAAGAAATCAAATAATAAGGAATGAGGCAAGGCTGTAGGGCGGGTGTAGGAAACTTTTTGCACTGTTTGTGGGAATGTTAACTAGTATAACCACTGTACAAATCAGTTTGGAGGTACCTCAAGAAACTAAAACTAGAAATTTAATTTGACCCAGATAATCCCTTGCATTTCATCCTAATAGTTAAAGATATCAAATTGCAATAATACATGCATATTCATGTTTATAGCACAGTTCATAAGAACAAAATCTTGGAAGTGGCCAATAGATCAATAAAGAGATGAATGGACACAGAAAATGTATTATGTACACACAATGGACTACTATTTTGCAATAAAGAAAGATAAACTTAAATCACTTCTAGGATATATTTTAAGACGATATTGTAAAGTGAAATAAATCAGACTCACAAGGTTAAATATCATATGATTTCTCTTATATGGGAAATTATAAATAAAGCACAAACTAAAAGATAATATGAAGTAAGGAGATAGATATTACTCAAATGGGAAGGAGATCAAGAGAAGGCAGGAGGCAGACAGGAAATGGGGATGAAAAGGAACTACAGTGTTTCATGAACATGTACCAAATCCATGCAAGGAATACACACATCGCATATTGCAAACACATACTAATAAGAGAGCCAATCAGAAAACCACAGTATGATGTTTTGGTTAAAACAAAACATATATAAAGATCTTTGAGGAAACTCAGAAAAACACTGATGAACAAGTTTCAAAGTGGAGCAGAAAATTGTGTAGGTGAACCATGAAGGATTTATTAGGTTGATGAAGCTCATCCTATATTACATTGTAATTGTTGATAGGAGGCATATGAATTTGCCAAAACTCATAGAACTTTATAGCACTGATAAAATCTTATTATGCAAAATTTTAAATGCTGTGTAGAAGGTTTATAGATCCCAGAATGGAGTGTAAAATGTGGTAAAACTATCAAACTCTGTCACAAACATACGAGATATCTTCAGTCAAGGGCATAGGAAGAAACCATGCTGGCCTACATAATTTTGGAAATTCCTCGGAGCTGTAAAACTAAAGAGTAAAAAAAAAAAAAAACTCCCATAATAATTTAGGTAATAAAGTTGCTTTCCTTAATGAGGAGGTTTAATAATTCAGAGATCACCATACTTGCACAGTTGAAATAGCCAATTAATTAAGAAATGGCAAGTGGAGGGAGCCAGGATCCTTCCTATGGGTTACAGGAGATGAACGACAAGCAAGAGGGTGAGACTGCAGTCATCTGTGCAATGATGGGTCATGGCTGGAGATGACAATATGAATGTGTATTTGCCTTAATATAAACACAGATGCTACTTACAAAATATGTATAGATATGTGTTTATCAAAACGTGACTGTTATTTGTCATTGCCAATTTGAATGGATTAAGAAATGCCTAAATGAGTAAAGCAAACTTCTGGAGGTCTGTGGGTAAGCCACAAAAGGACAGCCTTAAGAACCATCTATGGTCTTTCACTCCTTCCTGTTTCTAATACTCTGTGCTGTTTCCCAGACACCGTGAAGTGAGCATGTTTGAGCCACAGTGGCTTTCACAATGATATTCCAGCCTTGGAACCAGCTAACCATGGACTAACATCTTACAAATTATAAGCCAAAATCACTTTAAATTCTTCTTCATGTTCATGCTATCATGTATTTTTTCCCAAAACCAGAAGGCTGAAAAATGCACAAGGGTCCATGTACAAAGTTATGGGTTCTTTAGATGTCCCACCAAAGCCTCATGCACTCATAGGTGGGGCTTTTTCAAAAACGGCTGGGTCTAGAGTATATAACACTAGAATTGCTTAAGGGTACAATGTTAGTATCAAAGGCACTGGGATTGAAGATGTGAGTACTACTCACCCTAAGTAGTGTGGATAAACTGTAAGGGATAAAAAGAACTGTGACCGTCCCTTGTTACTTTGCTAACTTTCACCCACCATGAGCTGTTTCTCCTCTGTGATGCTCATCTGCCATGCTACTCTGCCTGGAGCCAGTTACATATGGACTGAAACTTCAATAAACTGTGAGCTAAATAAACCTTTCCCTGTTTAACTTTGGTAGTTGGATATTTTGTCTCAGCAGTGATAGAAATGTTACAAAGACAGAATTTGGTACCAGAGAAGTAGACTCATTGTACCTGGTCATGTTGTTTAGCAGCTTTTGGAGCTGACTTGTAAGAAAGTTAGAAGAGGTTTGGAGATGCAAGCTGAAAAAGTAGAGCTTGAACACCTGAGGCTGTTGAGGAAGATTCTGGTCAGAGCTCAGAGGACCAGAATGCAAACAGGAATTCTGCCAGTAAAGACCAAATTTGGGAAGTTTCTGCTGGGAAGAATGACTGCATTGGCTGTTGGACTCCAGACAATGGGTGTCATGCCTCAGCAGAAAGTTTGTCTGCATTTTTCTCATGTCCAGATACTTTGCCTTAAACTGAGATTAAGGATGGCAAACTAATTAATATGGCAGAAGAAACCTCAAAGCAGTCTAAAGTTGAGGCAGTGGCATGGCTACTTTTGGGGCCTCTTAGCCAGATTTATGTTGGGAATCAAGAGCCAAGAGCCCAGCAGAATGATTTAGAATGTTTTCAGTTTGGGTAGAAAGGAAGCTCCAATAAAGCTGTGCACTACAAAGATAGAGCAGAGGAGATATTGATTGCTGTAAAAGAACAGGAGAATAGAAAAGGCCTGGAGACATCACAAGACGCAACAAGTCTCTACCCTTTGCAGCCTCAAAATTGCAAAAGTGAAAGACTTTGCTTTGAGAGGAGAGTCCCAGACCACCATGTTCCAGAATGGCAGCAGCCTACAGTTGTTCCTTAGAATGTGAGTCAATGGCACTAGACCTACAGCCAAGAGAGAAGGAAGCCTGCCTACAGCTCCAGCTGGCATTAAACCTTGGCATCATCTACATGGTGCTGGTTTTAGATGTATGCAAAATGCAAAAGTTGTGGGGTCAGGAAAATTTCATATTTCAGAAGAAGATCTGAGAGGAAAGGTAGTATTCCCCTAAGAGGGTAGTGTGTGAAGCTATGGGTGTGAAGCAAAAGGTGTAGTGGAAACCTCAGATGTTTAGAGAAGCCAAGAATATGGATCATCTAAGGAAAGCTGCCAAGAGTGAGAAAATCCAGTCAAATACAGAAGCTTGCCACCACCAGAAGTGTTGTAGGTGGGAAATCATCCAAGCCCTTTGGAGTTCACAACTTGCCATAGATTTCTGTGGATGCTAAGAGTGTGAGATTCAATGTTTGCTCTGATGGATTTTCATTTTGCTTTGTTCCCATTCCTTGCTATCCCTCAGTTTGTAATTTTTGAAATGGAAGTGTCTATCTTGTACCACTGAATATTGGAAGTGTTTAATTTTCCTTTCATTTGTACAGGGGTTTGCTGCTAAGACTTTGCCTTAAATATCAAAAGAGACGTGACTGTCATTTGTTCATTTCAGCAATGCTGAGCTGTCAGGGCTTTACCAAATCTTGGAGATGGTCTAAATGCCTTTTGCATAAAGGATTATGCATGAGTCTTTGAGAGGCAAAGGGTGAAATGTTTAGATGTTCCACGAAAGCCTCTTGCACACATTAGAGAGGATTTTCAGAAGTGGTTGGGTCAAGAGTGTGTGATACTGGAATTGATTCATGGTGCAATACTAGGTTCAATGGTACTAGAATTAATGATATGAGTGCTACCCCCTAACTATCCCAGATAAGATATCAGACATAGAAAGCCATAGTCATCTTTTGCTACTTTGCTACCTTTTATCCACAATAAACAATTTCTCCTCTGGATGACTGTCTGCCCTGACACCCTGCCTTGGTGCCAGTCAAGCATAGACTGAAACCTCTACAAACTGTGAACTAAATAAACTTTTCTCTGCTTAACTTTGATTTTCAGGTACTTTGTCTCAGCAGTGAGAGAAAAGTAAGACAAATGGACACATATTTTTACTTGTTCTGTAAGTTGAGGCCTCTGCTAGCAACAAACATACCCAGAGCCCAGCTATTCATTTCTGACGCTATTAAACATCAAAGGTACATTGGCCTAGTTGGAGAAATAGCTGATCCTAGAACAGTGGTAGTATATATGCAAGATAAACTTGGAATTCCAGTACAATAAAACAAGGAAGTATTTATAGAACAAATAAGTTTTAAAAGTCTTATATCTATTAAAGCATTTCAAAGGGACACAAAAGCAATAGAAACAGCTCCCCAAAGTCAAATCTACAAAAATTAGAACATGTAATAAATAATGGAATATTAGTATTGAATTTTAAGCCAAAGTTTAAAATAAAATGCCCATGATTCTATAGTGAAATGAATACATGATAAAATAAAT
Source organism: Dinomys branickii (assembly GCA_004027595.1). Lineage (NCBI taxonomy): Eukaryota > Metazoa > Chordata > Mammalia > Rodentia > Dinomyidae > Dinomys > Dinomys branickii. Next base: position 73,272 of record PVLD010005905.1, on the reverse strand, counting down.
ATAGACAAATATTCTGTATAGAATTTCAAATAATTTTTATAGATAAATATACATGAATATTTATATGTAGTATCTTACCGCTTAAGTGTTATGAACAGTGACTTCCTTCCAAGGAAATACAGTACTGAAAGGAAGAGAAAGTTTAACATGTGGTGTAACCTGACACATAGTGATAAACATTAATATCAACAGTGCTCATTTAATAGGCTGTAGCCTTGATATGGTGAGGTGGAAATAGCACTGCCCTACTGTGGTCTCCCAGCCAAAAGGACAAATCCTTATCATAATGGGAACTATCTGGCAAATAGCAATGGAAGGGCATTCGACAAGCACTTTCATTCTCATCAAAGTTTCCAAGGTCACCAAAAGCAAAGAACATCTGAGAAACTGTTCAGCCAAGAGAGGCCCATAGAGATAGCACAACTAGAGCTGAACACACCCGGGAACAGGACAAGATCATTAAGAAGTGAAGGAACCGGAATCAAACACAGTAAGGCCTTTATTTAATAATCATTACTATTACTTCATCAACCATTCAGTCTTGAAATAGATGAACATGATAAGCCTTCGCCTTGGTCAAAGAGCATGTTAAAAAGAGTTCCTATAAGCATAGATGCATATATATTGCTGTGCTGTGATGCTTTGAGAAAAATACGCAGCAGGGGGATAGCAGGGTGGAATGGGACCTCTGCTGTTTCCTTTTCTCTTTAAAATAAAAAGATTAGCCATGTGGAAAAGAAGGAAGAACAAGGAGCAGAGGAAGAAACTGACTCAGTGATGACTTGGATTCTGCATTCCTGAGCTGGATGTCAGACAGGTAGAAGCTGAGAAAGATCCATTCTCTGCAAACCTTGGTCTTGAGGAACCATTGTTTAAAATCCCATTATTATCATCTCTTAAAGAAAGCTTTGGAAGGTGCTTTTCACCAGGGTCTGAGGAAAAGGCATTCACAAAAGATCAGAATGGAGAAGTCACTGAAAACCATAATTCCTGGAAATTAAATGGAAATGAAGAAAATGCGGTTTTGATAGACTGCTGCTTCTTAAATTGACAAACCCAAGGAAAGTGAAGTGGTCACTGATGACTTTGAAAAAGACAAGGAGAAAGATGAGCTTGTGCAGAAGAGCGCTTCACAGCTGCTCCCCTGCTGCTCAGATCTCTGGGTCTCTTTGGGTCAACCAATGCAGTGTCTCCTGCACAGAAAACAATCAAAGACAGAAACACGAAGAGTAAAAAGTCAACAATGAATAGAACATCTAATGCCTTTGCCAGATCAATGACTTCTGAGTTTGTGGAGAAATCCAGTTCTACAAGGCCAGCTCTAGAGTCAACTACCTCTTCCCACTGCTTAGGGACTTTGGAAGTCTTACACCAAAAGCCTTCACAGAAGCAGAACCTAGAGCCTGACAGAGCAGATCACACAAGGGCAGCTGTTTTAACAGGAGTGGTTACAAAAGAAAAATGTACATTTATATGAAAAGAACAGAATAAAAAGGATAGAAAGGATCCAACTGAACAGAACTTAAGGATCCAAAATGAACATAAAACAGCTGTTCAAAGAGAAGAGGCATTAGCGTCGTTTGAGGCCTGGAAAGCTATGAAAGATAATGAAGCAAAGAAATGAGCTGCCAGAAAGAGGCTGAGAAAGAGCACAAGAGGAAACCGAGGAAGAGAACATAGTAAGAAAAGGAGACGCACTGCAGGCATTTGAAAAACTGAAAGAGAAAACGATGGAATGTTTAAAGAGAAAAATAAGAAGGAGAAAGGCTATGAAAGAGCCAAGAAACAGAAAGAAGAGGAAACTTGCTGAGAAAAAGAAAGAACACTTAACTGCCATTGAAAAATCGAGTAAGAAAGAGGGAGCTTTCTTTAAGCGAAAGGAAAAAGAAAAATAAATGAGAAAAGACAGAAAGAAATAAAAAGAGCTGAGAAAGATGATAAAGCTAAGTGAGCCATCAACGAGTACGACAACTGACTGGAGAAGAAAGAAACATGAAAGGGATTGAGCGAAAATAAAAGGGACAGCATTCCTTTCTTGGAAATGAGGCTGAGGCCCCTCCCGGCCCTTCCTCCATGGAGCCCTGTGAGCAGAACTGTGTTCACAAAAGTGTTTTGATAATTTCAAATAATGTTATTTATCAATTCACCAATTTCAGCCATTGCTTTAAAAGCAATCCATCCAATCCTTCATATTTGCCAGAATCTATTTTAACTAAATACTAGGCACCTATGCTGACAGTGGAAAAGATACTCTGGAGTTCTTTGGAAGTATTTTTTCAACTGTAGATAAACTGCCTCAAACAAAAAGCTAATCAGGATACTGCCCCCACCATTCAAGGTTCAGCATGCCCTGGAACCATGGATATGGATAAATAAATAAATAAAGGTAAAGCAAAGTAGGCTTTCCATAAGCCCTAGCATAGGAACACAGTTTAGCCTCAACTATTTTTTCCTGCTGTGTGACAAGGATGACCTTCTCCAGAACTTCCAGTCAGATGCTTTTATTTCTTCCTGAGACCCCATCTCCATGGCTTTTCCTGACTCTTAGCTCCGACTCTCAGTGAGTGAATAGTCTTCAACCATTACTGTTTCCTTCATTTTTTGTGGAAACTTCTGATTAGGAAATCAGAATAGAGTCCTAAGAGGTAAGACTTATCACTATCCATCTTAAAAATCATAAAACCTGAGCATAGCGGGAAAAGATCTCTCTCAAGGCCAAAAAACAATGACTGACAGGGTCTATTTTAATTTAAACTGACGATTAAAACATCTAAATAACTTCTATACCAAGTAGACTAAGTAATGATTCTAAATATTTAATTGGATATCCTATTGTAAAAACTTAAGGAGAGTGGGTTAACTGATTAATTTGAAAGCTTAGATAGTATTGGGAGACATTAATATTTCTAAAACACAGCTGTACTCAGAAATTTGCCAAAGGCTAACATTTCCTAGTAATACCTTTAGGTATCAGACTATCCTTGAAGGACTAGCAGTGATCTCATAATAAATTTTTGCTACCTGATACACTGTTCATCACTGTATTAGTCAGCTTTTCTGTGGGACAAAATATTTGACTCAAGGAAGAAAGGTTTACAGTTTCAGATGTTTTGGTCCATGGTAAACTAGATCAAAAGAAGACTCATCAAGGCAGAATGGTGTGGTAGGGTAAATCTGCCAAATTCCTGGCAGCCAGAAAACAGGAAGAGAGAGAAGGAACCAGAGAAAGACAAAGAGAGAGTGAGAGAGAGAGAGACAGAGAAAGAGACCGAGACAGAGATAGAGACAGAGAGAGATCCTTCAAGAGACTTTCCTAGTGACCCAGCTCCTCCCCCTAATAGTTCGATCAGCTGTGAAATTATCAGTGGATTAAGGGAGGGTGCTATCCTCATGATTCAACTGCTTCCCTAAAGCTGTGTCTCTGACCACGTGGTTTTGCAGGGGGTGATTTTTATTCAAACTATAACAATCACTGGTAAAACTTCTTCTGTCAGTACTAGTTGTAATTATTCTTATGCTCCATTGCATTTTCATATATATCTTTGTTTTCTAGTCATGCTTTTACACACATATTTGTGAGAAATGCCAAAAATTTTTAACATCATATGCTTCCTTTGTTTGCTTGACAACAAAGGCATAGAGAACATTAGAAGGATATGTTGTAATATCCTAGTAAGCACTCCAAATTGGGGCTGTGGTTCTCATACCACGTGGTGACTATTCTCCCTGCTCACAAGCGACCAGCAGTTGGACAAATATTTTGCATAATATGCCATTCTTTGCCCTGAGTGTTCTATGGAACGGGCAGAATGCCTGCTTGCAATATACAACCAATGCTCACAAAATAAAGATCATCCCCTAAACCTAGTGCAACAGTTAGGGTGGAATTGCATCTTGGTTGGCTTTTAGTGCCACCTCAGAGCCTAGAGGAGTACACCTCCAGATGTTTCTCCATGGGTCCCGGAGCCATGGCTGTGAGATATGTATCTCATTCCTGACCCTGTCTTCTCTGGCCTTGTTCTCTGTTACACAGCTACCATGAGCTAAGCAGCTGTGCATCTCCACACTCTCTACTATGTTACTACACTGGAGCCAGCTGATTATAGACTGAGTGCACCAAGTTTGTGAAATATTTTATACCTTCCCTCCTGTAAATTATAGGTGTCAGGTATTATGCCTTAGTGATAGGAAAGTTGACTAATACATAAACATGGTAGCAAAGGAGTCACCACAGTACCTGTCCCAGACTATATTATTTAGAAGACTTTGGAATAGTTTGTGGGAAGAGTTTGGAAAGATTTGGAGATGGGGCCTAGAAAAGCCCTTGAATAGCACATAGAGATCTGGATGACTGTTGAACAAGCTCAGAAGACCAGGATACTAACAGGAATGCAAGCAGTATAGACCAAGCTCAAGGGTTACTTTAACTGTTGAACTGAAGGGCATATATGTTACAGTCTGGTAGAAAATTTCTCTACATTTTTCCCATGTCCTGTGACTTTCCAAGCAACTGAGGTAAGAGTAGTGGCCTAATTAATCTAGTAAAACATTTCAAGACATAACATTCACTCTATGGCCTAGGCACTCCTGATTGCTTTTAGGAAGATACATAGTGAGAATTTGGGCCAAGAGACAGAGTAGAAAATTTTAAAACTTCCACTTTGGGCCTGAAGGAACCACGTATAAAGTTAGGACCAAAGGAGGTACATCTGTAAAATAGTTTAGCACCACTAAAAAGAAATCAAGTGCTTTGTACAGGGATCAAAAGAAAGATGCCTTGGGAGTATCTTAGGAATTACTGATACTTCACACATTGCAGGAGCGAGAGTACAAAGTGTTAGTCTCTCTTTTGAAAGAATGCATCCAGCAAACATACTTGAGAAAAACCTTCTAGGAAACCGGTCCCCTAATACTCGTTTCACACTTTTCAGTCACACAAGCTTTCACATGCCACTGTATCCACGGTCCAAGGGGACCCAGCTATGCTTCTGCTGACCCACACTTTGGGTTTGTCCATGCGATGCTGGAATGCAAGAGTTATGGGGTCACGAATGTTCTCACTCGGGTTTCAGAGGAAGGCCAGGCATGGAGCCACTGGGACGATGATCTGGGAAGCTGAAAGAATAAAGCTGAAAATGCAGTTGTAGCTCAAAAATATCAGAAAAATGGCAGGATTATGTACCATCAGCCAATAAGAGCTGTAGCCAATAAGAGAGAAGCTTTGTTGGATACAACCAGCAAGGCCATGGTGCAGGGCCACCCATGCCCTTTGGAACTCACACTTTACTGCCATGTGCCCAAAAGATGCAGACATGGAGCTATAGGATTTAATGTTTGCCCTGCTCGATTTTGTCTTCTTTGATCTGGTTCTTTTATTTTCCCCTATTCCTCCCTTTTAGAATATGAATACTTACACTGTGCCCTTGACTGTTGAAATGATGTAATTTTTCTTATTTTTACAGGACTCCACAGCTGAGAGTTTGTCTTGAGTCTCTTTGAAAATTCTGGAACCATTGACACTTTGAAGAAGAAAGTATTGTGCTTTCTGAGTACATAGGATAGTAGTATTACAAAAAAATCACTTAAAGCGCAGGCTTACAAAGTGCAGTATAACTCATTATTTGGTCTAAGTGCATATTCTCCAGTGAGCAGATGAACGCAAGAGAAGAAAGATGGTCCATGATTATGGTCACTGCAGAGACACCCTGCTCGCAGCAGCACTTTTTCTGAGCTATCCCATTTCTGCAGGAGTGTCCACCCAGCATGCTGTTTCTCTGGTGATCCTCTGTTGTCCCTCATGTTTGCCCATCAGAATGGAAGCTGTGACTGGCATTCACAAAACTGTCACTGAATGCATTTGCTGGATGATTTCCACTCTGCTGAAGCAGCACAATACGTGGTATATAGCATTGTTTCGGCAAATAAAATTAAAATATGTATATTGTAGTCATGTCATGATTCTGCTAGATGTTCCTTTTCATAATAGAAAAGTAAGCAAATATTTTATAAATATCATTATCACTCTTCATTCATATACTATAACTTGGTCTGAGTAACCTTTTTAAAAAGTTAAACTCATGGCCATTTTATAGACTGGATTAGCAAGTGCTTTTTTATTAATAATGACCAGAATAATACCATCTGCTCTAATGAAAATGTTGACATTGATATATTAGAAATAGAAAGAAGAATCACGTTCTATAATTTTTCAAGAACTTTATTAGTTTCTAGACTCTTTTATAAAGAGAGGAAAAAGATTAAAGCCTATTTTGTGAACCACAAGAAAGCTAAGCTCTGTAAAGGTGGTGAGATTTTGACACAGGCAATTTTTTATTTTTACCTTCCTGCCTCTGGTAATGACAAAAAGCACCTTCTACTTTCAGTGAAGCAAGGATTTGAAACTTGCTTCTTAGGTAAAGTCACTAGGCTCAGTTCTATTCTCAGCTCTGTTGCTAAGAGGTTGACTAACCAGAGGCAACAAAGCCACTCTGTGCAACGCTGTCAGCCCTGGGAGAAAGGCAGAGGTGGCATTCTCTTAAATTTTCATTAAAGTTGTATGAATTGGTGAGAAAGAGCTATGAAAGGCTATGAGTTGCTAAGGGAGTGATTTTTTTAAGAAAATATGAGCCATTGCTATTATGTTTCAGCCTGCTTCAAAATGATAATGCTCAAATTCTCATTACTGTATCAAATAACAAGGAAGCAGTGGTATCCTTGGAAAGGTCCACTGCACATAAACATTTTAGGTTCTTTTTGCCTTATTCAAGAAGAAAACCTCTAACATACACTCATCACACACATTTACCATTGTTTTATCATACAGTTTTGCATTTCAATGACAAAATAAGGAATTAAATGAGCTAAATTTTAGCCCTGTAGCTTGACATACTCGCCTCTATGGAAATAATGCCTTTGATACAAATAGCTTTGTCACAAATAGCTTTGTCATTTTGTTCTTGAAGACGATGAATAGATACTCCTGAGACCTGAGTATTCTGTCGCTTGAACTTATATATCAGACTGGAATTGAGGGAAACTTTGACAGTCCCAAAGCTATAATTACAATGAAACTGCTCTCATTAAACCTCTAGCCTATCAGATAATTGTGCTCAATGACAAAAGAGTAAAGCAAATTCTGAAATAAGCAGACTACATCTCATTTCAGCATCTTCAGATTTCTACTCCAATTCCATTCTACAAAGAATCTGTGCTTAAATATTCCATTTAAAGGAGCAACAGTTTAATCATCTCTGGCACTCTATATGTGATTTGTATCTCAATTTTTTCTCTGTAGCCCAAACTACGTCTGACATACTATTTGTGTGTTGTTTTTCTCTTACAAAATATAAGCTCCCTGAAATAAAAGATTGAACTTTTTATACTCTTTCCTGTTTTATCCCAGGTATCCAAAAAGCACATAGAAAATAGTTAACCAATCCATAGAATGGATAGCTAAACAATTGCTGCTCAATCATTACCAGAGGCAAGAAGGTAAAAACTATCCACAGGACACATTAAAATATACTCGAAACACAGAGCTCGTATATTGTAACTGGAAAATTATTTTAAATATCAATCATAGGGAATATTTTATACTTTTGCCATTTTTATATTCTGAAATTGTAGATTAGTCAGTACGAAAATTTAGTAAGACTGTACGTTTAAGAAAAGACACTTGAAAGCACACATACGTACCACGGGCCAGCTGATTTGAAGAAGAGAAAATTAGGTGGCTCTGCTACACCTTTCCTATCTCAGTTAGAGTGGTTTTTCCTATAATCATCTTGGTTTAAGGTACATTTCTGTCAATCACAGGGTTTAAAGGCTTCAGAAATGTGAAAGTGATGTAGGACAGTAGGAATAAGGATAGGTACAAAGGATACAAAGACAATTATAATTTTAAAAAGTAACTGCAGGTTCAGACCACAAACAAACTCAAAAACAAGAGGGAAGGGAAGGGGAGGGAAGAAAAACCACACAAGAAATCTAAACATCATGTACTAAAAACATGCACAAATAAAGAAATGAATAAGAAAAAGAACTTAGTACAGTCCTTGAAGACACAATAAACCTGGATGTGTGCTTTACACTCATAAATGAACCTTGGCTACTCACTTTTATCTGTCAGTGGACATTCTCATCTGACTAGACCAGCCCTTTTCACTTCTGAACTGAGCCTTTCCTTTATAAATGGCTAAAACATCATCACCCATGAATAAGCCACTATCCTTTCCCTGCAGAGAAAGGCACTGACTTTAAATCCCTGCTTCCTGCAGACTTGCAAGTTCCACAGATTTCCACCTTGAAACCACATGTGCACACCCATAGCAACATGGGCACCATGGTGCCTCTCTGTGGATGACCCATGCTCTATGCTCCTTCACTGCATTTTTAAAATTCTGCCTCAGAGACTTTTAAACATTCATTTTCTGTGACAAAATATGGGAACCTTCTAACCTACCTGGTGGGTAGAGTGAGTCTGTTACCTATCTCCAATTTGGGAAACATTCTAGGACACTGTCCAATGACAGAACCATTTGCATAAAACTAATGCATCGTTTTTCACATGATCGTAATTGACTTTATATATATGTATGTAAAAGTACTTATTGTGAATGTGTTACTTATTCAATATTGTTATAGTATTTAAAAATAAAGCACTGATTAAATAGGTAATGTGATTACTTTTGTATTTAGAGTTTATAATCCAGTTTTATGTTGGTAACATGTAAATACCATAAGCCATACAAAATATTAAGTTAAATACAAAATATAATGAACTTCCTATGCTATCTGACTCAAGATGAAATTGAAAAAGGTAGATAAATGAACAAGAAAAAAAAATATATATGCTTTAACCAGTAATTTTTTATCTGAATTAAATTATAAAAATGAAGAAGAAAATTTTATTTTTCTCTATTTTTTTCTCTTAAAAATAAAAAAAAATATGTTTCAAAGAAAGAAATACCTAAACCATGCATAGCAGCACAACCTTATAATCCCAGAACTCTGAAAAATTGAAGCAGGAGGAGGATCAAAAATGTAAACACAGCTCTGGCGATTTAGAAGCTCAGGAAGCAACACCTGGTCCAGTGGCCCAGGCAGACATGAGACATACAGGTGGGTGACAGGAAGTCTGGACTCATGTTTCTGTCTTTCCAAGATTCCTTTGGTCTTTCATATAGCCTTGCTCAACGATTCATTTCCCTATTCGTTTAATATTTATCAAGCAGGTATATTTGTAATCCTGTAGGTTGATTGCAGTTTGACCCACACTGTATCCACACTGTGACTTTGCTGTATAAATTACCCCTGACAAGAAGCTTCAGTTGTCACTCCATTTGGGACCCCATCCTGGAAATCCAGGAGCTATTCTTCTTCTGCTCACGTCTGGTAAAACTCTCCTAACTTCCTCCTTTGCTTTGTAACTTCATTCTTCAATGTGGTGAGGCCATGAACTTATCATATCTGACATCTAAAAGACAGGAAATCATATTTTTCTTAGAGCAAAACTATAGTTTTTTTTGTACATTTTGAAGCTGTATCTTAGAACACGCTTATTTTCCCTGTGTAAGTTATGAATTAAAAATTTTACTCATACTTCTTTGCACTTTGAAAATAAATGTATCCTTTCAAAAATTAAGCATTTTTCAAAACTATTATTAATTTACATGAAAAACTGAGAATTTAGAGATGTGAAGTTTTGATTTTCATGGCGCTATAAATGGCCACATCACTGCCACGCAGTGGGTCCCTCAGGGGAGCGAGGCACAGAAGACACGCCCCCCGTACCTGTAGGAACGCCGGCAGCGAACGTGCTTGTTACATGCCCTTTCAGTCTGTTGCTCTGTGTGCCATCTGAAGTGTCCTCCTAGGGGGCTGCAGAAGCTATAAATTGGTCATACGGGTGGGGGCAAGGCAAGGCCAGTCGGAGAATGATGAGAGCCTAAGCCGTCAAACTGCTGTGGTCCTAAAACATCTTGCCTGAGACAATTCCAGGCATTAGTCTCTAGGCAACCCTGTGTCTGCAATACTAACGTTGTCAAAAGTATAAATGGATGCCCCTGTAGTGGTAGTTCAGTTCCTTACCTCCCACCTGGAAAGAGAGCTTCACTGGACTCCAGCTTTTCTCTCTTGTCTTTATTTCTTGCGGCTCTCCCCTTGTTTCCGTGGGAGCATCCTGAGCAGCATTGGACACAGCATTTCTTCCCTGCCAGTGTGCTTGCTTACAGCAAGGCCTGCCTGCCCCTTCTTCCTAGTTTACTTCTCAATTGCTCGGGAAAAATCTAGAAAATTGTGAACTATGAGTAAGTCTCACATAGTGTCTTGGTTACTTTTCTCTCATTGCTGAGACAAAATACCTAACGCCCAAAATGAAGGAAGGGAAGGTTTATTTAGCTTACAGTTTATGAAGGTTTCAGTCCATACTTGGCTGGCTCAGAGGCAGAGTGGCACATGGCAGAGGGCAAACTGTTCATGGCAGCAGAGCACAGCAAGAACAACCAGCAAAAGGGATGCATGGCGCAAGCAGCCTCTCTCCTTCCCTTACATTGTAAACAGACTACCCCCACTCTGGGGGCATGTAGCTCTCATACTATGTTCATGTCCTCCTCTTCCACAGGCTTAGGATGTGTACAAAGTAAGCACCCTGGCTTCCTGCTGAATCACTCAGCCAAACCTCTAGACTCTTCAAGTTAACACAATGTATGAACCATAACAATCCACCCCTTGTCAACTTGGCAACCAGACACATTTCTTTAAACCAGTTTCCAGATACAAAGACATTATATTACATTAGAACCATAACATTGTGTCCCCTAAAGACTCATGCACATCCCTTTATGCAAAAGGCATTTAGGCCATCTGCAAGAGTTGCCAAAGTCCACAGTTTCAGCATTGCTGAAAAGTCCAAGCCCCAAGTCTCCTCCAAGATATAAGGCAAACTCTTAGCTATGGCTCCTACACAAATGAAGTTAAACACTTCCAACATTCAATGGCACAAAATAAACATTACCATTCCAAAAGGTACACACACAGGAGGATACAGAGCATTGAGAGCAAAGTAAGTCCAACATCCAGCAGGGCTAACATTGTGTTCTGTAATTCCACATCCAGCATCTGAAGCAACTTGTGGCACATTGTGAGATCCAAAGGGCCTGCATGAGCCCACCCCTATGGTGCTTCTGTTGGTTACAGCCTCCAGCTTTTCTCTTAGGCCTGCTTTGCTCCCCCTTTGCAGCTTTCCTCAAATGATCTATGGTCCTGTCTTTTCTAAACTTCTGAGGCCCCCGGGCACCTTTTGCTTCACACACAGCTTCACACACTGCCCTCTCAAGGGCACACTGCCTGGTCTTCCAGGCCTTCTGAAATCTGAGTGGAAGCCTCTTTAACCTCAGAACGCTTGCATTCACCATGCACCTAAAGCCAGGACCACGTGGATGATGCCAAGGTCTGCTGCCACCTGGAGCAGTAGCCAAACTTTCCTTCCTCTTGGCCATAGGGGTCGAGTGCCTGGATCACTGGGCACACTGAATCCAGTGCTGAGGAACAAATTCTCTATGTTGCCACCATTCTGGAACACGGTGCTCTGAAACTTCCTTCTCAAGGCAAGGTCTTTCACCTTTGCAGTTTTGAGACTGCAAAGGTTGGAGACTTGCTTCTTTTGATGCGCTCAGGCCATCGTTTCAATTCTCTTGTTCCTTCTCAGCAATAGAGATCTCCTCAGCCTTATTTTTGCAACCCACAGCTTTACTGGAACTTCTTTTCTGGCCAAAGTCACATTTTAAATCATCCTGCTGGGCTCTTTGCTCTTGATTGTTAATATAAATCTGGCTAAAAGCCCCCAACAATAGCTGTGCCACTTTCCCAACATTCGTTTGCCTTGAAATTTCTTTTGCCAGATTAATCAGTTCATTGCTGCCCTTAATCTCAGTCTTAGGCAAAGTCTCTGGACATGAGCAAAATGCAGACAAAGTTTCTGCCAAGCCATAGCATACATCATCTGGAGTCCAACAACCAATGCAATCCTTCTTCCCAACAGAAACCTTCCAAAGCCGGCCTCTACCAGCAGGATTTCTATCAGCCTTCTGGTCTTCCAAGCTCTGACCAGACATCTCCAAACCTTTCCAAACTCTTCCCATAAGCCATTTCCAAAGGCTCTTGAAACACATGGCTAGGTATAGTCACAGCAATGACCTGCCTCCGCTGGTACCACATTCTGTCTTGGTTACTTTTCTCTCATTGCTGAGACAAAATATCCAAAGCCCAAAATGAAGGAAGGAAAGGTTTATTTAGCTTACAATTTGTGAAGGTTTCAGTCCATACTTCGCTGGTTCTGAGGCAGAGTGGCACATGGCAGAGGGCAAACGTTCATGGCAGCAGAGCACAGCAAAAACAACCAGCAAAAGGGAGGAATGGCTGCAAGTAGCTTCTTTCCCTCCCTTACATTATGAAGAGGCTACCCCCACCCAGAGGGTGTGTAGCACACACACAGTTTCCATGCCCTTCTCTTCCATAGGCTCAGGATGTGTACAAAGTAAGCACCCTGGCTTCCTGCTGAGTCACTCAGCCAAACCTCTAGACTCCCCAAGTTGACACAATGTATCAATAACACATAGTAAAATACATTAACTTTCTTTGCATTTTATGATGCTAGTTTCGGCTCCTGAGAGATCATATTGCTTCTTTCTACATGTTTTATTTTTTTTTACTTTGGACAATGTTGCTGCGTACATATGTGATCTCAGAGATAACAAGGTATTTAAAAACTACAAAAGTTATATAAGCTAAAACTTACTGTAGTTAGTAAAAGTTACTGTACTTAATAAAAATGTTTTTAACATAATAAAACAACATTATAAAATTTAACAATATTTGGTAGTAACCTATTTTAATATCCTAGCTTGCTTTATGGATATTAAATATACTTCAATTTAATAAACATATAACTAAAACATAGTTATACATGTGATTTAATATGTGATTTTAAATGCAACAGCATTTTCACTAAGTATACCACAAATATCTGAAAACACTTGAAAATTGTGAAGTTGACAGTAGACTTAAAGCTGATTTCATACCTAAATAAACACAGAGATAAATCACTACAAAGTTTTATTTTAATATTCATACTTCCCAATCTCTTATTCATTAATTATAACTTTATTTACTGGATAAATTTCTAATAAACTTTTAAGAGTTGAAAAAGTACCATTTTTGCTTCCATAATTTCTCTCTGAAAGCAGAGGGTAAAACAAAACATCCTATGTTTAAGTGTTTACATGACTTTCTATTCAAACACACACACACACACACACACACACACACACACACACACGTGATATGCATACATATACATTTCTTTAAAATTTATAGATGACTAATTAAAAGTTTTTTCAAAGAAACTGGAAAAAGAAAATGCTGGAGTTTTTTATTTACTTTCAACTGGTGGCTTAGCAAAACCATACAGTGCCAGGATTCCCCCTTGCTGTGAGACTGTAATCTAAGAACAGGGCTATGCAAAACAAGTTCACTTGAAAATATTATCCCAGGGAGTAAGAATGAAGGACGCAAGGGACAGCACAGAGAAGGTGAAAATAACAGAGGGATGGATACTGAGTTTGCCGCGCTTACTTACATTTCTTCTTTCAAGAGCATCTGAGCATCGTAAAATGCATCTAACTGCACTGCCTGTGAAGAGTGGCACATACCCTTGCTTCCACAGCTATCGGCCAAGGTTTGCCCTGCACAGTTTGAACTATTCTGCTTTAGGTACAGATCAAAGAATATTAAAAGAATCTCCGTGGGCCACCCACAGGTCAGCTCCAGGGTAGGAAGCCAGATATAATTGAAACAATATTTAGCAAAACACCACAGACTGCATCTGAGCAAAATGCTCAAAATCTGCCCCCAGAATATTTGACACAGCAGTTACTTGAATAAAAAAGAGATTCTGAAGCAGAACACACAGGATAGATACCCAACACTGTTTATTATTACACTGTTCAAATTTACTCATGCCTTTGATGAAACCCAATGTCACAAGTTGTAAGAAGACACATTCTTTGTGAAGATACAAGAGAGTCCTCCAAACACGCTAAGTTCCACATTGCAGCAACTGACTCTCTTGACCACACTGATGTGCATCATCTCCCTCCTCTATTACTCATTCTAGGTTTTATGCTTTGTCGGAAGTTTGCAGAGTAAAGACTGTTGCTCTGTGGAGTGATCCATAACTTTCCCATCAAGAAGTCAGAGGCCCTCGTTGGCTGGCTTGCCCTTACTATAATTGTCCTTTGGTGGTTGTCTCCAGACTGGGAGGTATTGCAGGGAATTGGCCAAGCAATTTCCACACATAAGACAGATGCTATTTCACATTCACAACTGTAACTTTCCAAGCTAAGCAAGGGTAACATCAATTATTTGTACAGATATGATAACTCCTTCTGTGATGTTTCATTTCTCTCCTGATTGAGAGTTTTAGTCAAGTAGAACCTATATTTGTGGAGAAGATTTTCCAACTGGTTATAAGGACTGAAGAAGAGAGCCCAACTTCACTTCTTTTGGATTCTGGCCAATATGTCATAATACCGGGAACATGTCATCAAATGTTAGCCATTGGCTCAGCACTTGCAACCCTACCCCTGAGATCAGTGCCCCTGCACATAGGCTGTTAGCTCTTAGTGGGACATTATCAGTTAGTAGCACAATTTTTACAAGGTCTAGTTCTTGATTCTTTTAGAATTTATCATCACCTATCTATTTTGAGTATCCCTTGCAAAAATATGAAGTTTAACCCAAGACAATGTTAAGTAGTGTAACATACAGACTCACAGGTTGTGGTACAAACCCTTGTATAGGAGCGCTGTCAACTATACCCAGGTACTAGAAAGCAAACACACATCTGTTTTCACAGCCTGTCAAAGAATCACTAGATCTAATCTACTTACCAGGAGATGGATAATCATAGCAAGAAATGCTACTTGCTCACCAGCAGCTTTGCTGTTGCAAGATTGGACACTAAGCAGTGGGAATACTTTGATGATCTGAATGAGACAAATGGGCCCAGATAACGCACCTCCTCTGCCAACAAGGCCATGTCTTCACAGGCTTATTGCAACAGCTTCGGCGAGACCAAGAAAAGAGTATTCTGTCCTTCCCACATGACTGTTGAGTACTTCTGTTGTGCTGGATGCACTTTGATGGGTATAAATTGTTTGATAATTATATTTAGGTGCCCCTTTCCTAGATTTCCTTGCCTGAGTTTTCTAATATTTTCTTTTAGGTCCCTAAAGATCTAGTACAGTCATTCAACACTAGTCATTCTCCAGACCATTTCTAAATCTATTTAAGTTTAATAAAATATGCATATTGCACATAGTTGTGTGGGGAGAATTTCTTTCCATGTTGTTCTCTAGAACTGCTCCACACTGGGACTTAGTGTTATCTATTTTCAGCTAACAACAGCATACTACACTAACTCATGTGGGAGGCAATCCAAGTGAAGGCCCATATGCAATAGATATGAGTTGTAGGGTAGATGTCAGCATAATATAGGTAGAAATCACAAATTTCTGGTGGTGTAATCATCTAATTTTACTCATATCTTCTAGATCTGCTCAGTCTCAGTTCTCAGTACTACTTCCACTGAAGGGCAAATTGCTTCTCTGTGCATGTGCCTTTCTGAGTCAGAAGACCTGATAATGCCCTACTCATACTTAGTAATTAAAGAGTTATGTTCAGAAACACAGTCCACTAGTACTCAGAAGGATATCTGTGGTCTTTTTTTTTTATATATACAGACAAAGGATAGTTTTCTGTTGTAGATGATGTTGTGTTTCTTTGTAACACTCCTGGATGGCTGCTATTTGGTTTGGCAGACAGTACGCAGTGCCACTTAGAACTGTAACATTTCTAACACCATCAATTTCCTGGGACATATGATGCAAATAAAAGATATCTTACACTAAAACCTGCACCAGCTGGGGTCTCTTCTACTCTATGCTCATTTCTCAGACACAAGAGTTAGTTGGAACATTATCATCTATGTATTTGGTATATGCTACCTCTAATATTTAAGAAAGTCTGCCAAAGACTTTGTCAGTGAGAGGAAATGAATGAAATAGTCACATTATTCTTTCCACAGGCTCCAGGCCATTTAACCTGAAAAACCTCAACCAACCCACTTTTCATACATATATAAGTATGTTAGGCTTCTAGAAGTTTCTGCTCACCAAGTCCAATTAACAAATTGTCATTACTGTATTGTTCCAGTGTGGTGAAGATCTCTGAAAAACCA
Source organism: Dinomys branickii (assembly GCA_004027595.1). NCBI lineage: Eukaryota > Metazoa > Chordata > Mammalia > Rodentia > Dinomyidae > Dinomys > Dinomys branickii. The sequence goes on along the minus strand of PVLD010005905.1, from coordinate 56,975 downwards.
GACAATAGCCCCTTGGCAAGAAAGTAAATGCATGCTTCTGTTCTTCCTACAAAAAAGTAACCACTTCCAGTCCTCTTTCATGATTAGTGAAATGTTTAAATACATTGTTTTTTAGTAGCGCACGTTTCCTATGTAATATTTTCCCCAATAATATGTTGACTGTTTGGAGAGATTATCAACAATGTAAACATATTAAATCAACTTGAAAAGTTTCTGACATACTTTGAGATTTTGCAGTGAAATGTTTTTATCATATACTGCATTTCAGGGTGTTTGGTATCTTGCAAATTTTTTATCTTCACATTAATGACTATTTATAAATTTATGTATTTGTAAGTGTCTTTGAAGAATTCTTATTGTACAAATACTTTCTGAAAACGTTAGATTTGTCTGCACAAATTAATTTTTATTTTAAATGATATTTTAAAAACATTTGTTTCTAACTTCAGAAATCAGTATGTATGAGTTGAATATGCAATATTAATATATGTATCGCTTGTGAATCAAGTTTCACTTCTCTCCAGTTCTTATGAATTTTATGTGTGTATGGGTGGATGGATGGATAGGTGGAAGGATCGGTGGATATATGTATGTGTATATGTCTTAGTTGGCTGGAGAGTACCTACTATAAAATATTGAGTAGATACAATTATAGTCTGTATTGTTGATTTGTTTCTAATTTTAAAGAATCACATCATGTGACTGAGCTTTCTGTAACTGTGAAAAAAAATACCTGAAATGAGTCAATTTAAGAGTTCAGGAAGGTTTACTTTGGCTCATGGTTTGAGAGGGTCCAGTCCTGGGCTGTTTGGTCCTGCTGCTTTAGGCCTGTGTCGGGACAGTATATTATAGTGCAAATTAGTGGCAGAGGAAAGTGCTTACCTTGTGGGATCCAGGGAGTGAAAGGAAGAAGGGGCAGGGATCCCATAGTCCCGTGGAAGCTCGGCCCCAAGGACTTCATTCCCCCCTTTAGGCCTCCTCTCTTAATTTTTGCACCCCCTCTCAGTAGTGTCAAAGACTGGTGTCCAAGCCTTTAGCACATGATCCAATTATTCATTTAAATTAAAAGTTGTTACATGACTCATGAAGTTTTAATTCCAGAGCTATTTTTAATGTGTTCAGCCTCTAACCTATAACATGCTTTTGGTTTTTGAAAAAAAAAATATCAATCTACTAGCACTAAATTTTTCAAAATGTAACAGGATTAACATATATTGCACCAGCAAGTGTTCTCTGGGATCTCTGAGCCATGGTCACATGAGACTACACACTATAACGGAGATCCATTTCTGAGTAGAACTGGTACCTGTGAGTAATTAGTTCATTTACCATGCTCTGCATGGCATAATACTTCAAATGAATAGACGAAGGAAAACACTAAGTTAAAAGTAAATTTCAAAATGTTTAAATCCAATACTTAACAAAAATAAGACAATAATAAAAACCCCATTATTGACATCCTATCTATGACTTAGCTTCAGGTACAAATTGATGTCATTATTAAAAGTCAGAAGAAATGCATAGAAAGATACCTGCACTTGGAGACAGTGTCAGCATTACTTTAAAGGAATTGAAGAAAGGATGTGGAAATACACAAGTATTTTTGAATTATTTGCTAGGTATATAATATTTGCTCTTTTATAATTTCATGGTATGAAAAGGGAGATAATGCAAAAAGTAAATGATTACTCATGGAATATGCTGAGAACAGTTATGTTTTCCCTCGAACAAATTCACAGAGCACTGGTGGTCAGGAACAATGTTGATACAGTATTCTCAAAGAAGATAAACACCTAAATTATTTTTGAGATCTGCAAGGAATGAAGCTAGATTCAAAATATGCAGTTAAACTCTAGAAAACTACTTAGTAGTTACATGCTTTTAGAAAAAAATTCATAAGCACACCTTCTTATATGTAAAACAGAGTTTATAAATCTTTAAAATATTTGAGATATGCTGTATAATAATGTCAATAACTGAAAGGATGGGAAAGATATGGAGTTATCACTAGGAGGTTTTAATACTCTCAAGTAACAGCACACTGAGTAGCATTAACAGAGATTCAAAATACATTTTGATTTTAAAGAAAATATATAGTGGAATCAAGGGGCACCATTTGTGCAAAATTGTTATATAAACCCATAAAAAACAATACATATATTGGCAGTCATTATGTTGATTACTAGGAAAATAGTTCTTAAAATAGACTCAAAACTGACTGCCAAGAAAGATCTGCTCTGCAAGTGTGCTATTATGAACAAGTTATTGAAATTCTCTGAGCCTTTATTTTTATGTGTAACAGGATAAATAAATTAGTATTTACATTACAAGGCTTTCCTGAATGCTAAATACTTACAATGGATCTTTGTACAGAGTAACTGTAATATCAACTGCTAGTTACTGTGGAAATGGGATCATATTTACAAAGGATTTATTACTTTCATGAGAAGTTATAACATATGTAATTTGTTATAGATAAGTACATTCTTTTGGGGTAATACTCAAGGGATACAGAATTACATACAGGCATTGGTATTATACATATATATGTATATTTACACAATAAATTATATAAAGCCTTTTAGTAAACAATTTCAGGTGACCACACTTTGTGTCTCTGCAGTTTCTAACTATAATACAAACACTTCTTTATTATAGAACAATTAGTGTTAATATAAGGAAAAAGCCAAAAATCCCAGCTATATACCCAATATTACAAAAAGGAGTAAATGTGTAAGTGCAATATTATTCTTCCTCATTGTGTGTTATTTATAAATTTTGTAATTGTTAAATAATAGTATAATCTGAAATCTGATATAAATTATTTGCAAATTACTACAGTTAGTAATATACTAAATTTTAAAAGTAACTTTGTTTATACTATCAGAAAAGTGAATCTCTATAATTTCCTGACAACTTCCTAAAAAGAAAGTCTTTTATTATTAATTAATATTAATTTCTATAATACTAATACATTATTACTAATTAATACCACATTAATTACTAGTTGTGTGAAAATGTTATTTAATACCCTGAGTCAAATTTATTCAATGTCTTATCAGCTCATAGTCCTCGCTCTGCCGTTCAAAGCAGTTCCACAGGCCTTCGGTGCTCTTTGCTTCATGAGCCCCCTAAGAAAAAGGCAGCACACTTTGTGAGACCCATGGACCTGAGAAGAAGAACAGGGATATGAGTTGCTGGACCAAGCATGCAATGTCCCACACCCCACAAGAGTCTATCCAACGAGAGTCTCCTTGTGGTCAGGCTGGCAATTTGCAGTCCCTGAGAGGAGTCCTATCCATGGGGTATGCTAGGCAGGTAGGTGAGCCTGTAAGTCATAGACCACACCCCTGGTTGGTATTTTAAAAGGCACAGGACAACACATGTATGTAACAGCAAGCATGCCTTTGCTGGCACTTCCACGGATCTTCTTGTGGGGAAATGACTCTGGCTGAGAAGGGTAAAGCTTCATTTAAGGAATTAAAATTGAAGAAGTTTATATTGTTACCTCTTTTGAGGACCCAAGGAGGCAGCTATCCGATTGAAAAAGCACCTTATGCAAGAGACCATGCTGGGTCATGCTCCAGGGAACTTCTAAGGAGGAGGCCATCCAGAGAGAAGGAGCCCCAATAACCAGGGAATTTCAGCTAGAAGGGGGGAACCCTGAGAGCAGTGAGACAGAGTGAGTCTGCAGACATCTGTTATGCTCGTGTTCTCCACCAGGTAACAAAAAGAACAAATGAGAAGAAGAAGAGTGACCAGTTCTCACTTGAAAGGGAAAATACATGTCCCTCCACTCTGAGGTCCAGTTTTCCTTAAGGATCTAGCCTTGTGGTGTACATTAATGTGTTTTTCTTTTAAGATAGGAGTTATTTTGTTGCTGTTATTGTTGTTGTTGGGGTTTTTGCCTCTTTTGAGACAGGGTCTTGCTATGCAGTCCAGGCTGGCCTTGTGCTCACTTTGTAGCCCAGACTGGTCTTGGACTCAGAACAATCCTCCTGCCTCAGCCTCCTGAGTGCTGGGATTACAGGAATGCACTACCATGCCCGACCAAGACAGGAGATGTTAATGTATGAGCTGATTTTGTGAAACTGAAACCTCATTATTCAGGTTTAATTTCACTGTTGGCACTTTGTAATAAATAAGTGTGTTTTGTGTTATAATTTGGGCATTTGGCTCCAAAAGGTTCGCCATCATTGATCTAGTGCAAGATCCAAGTGGAAGAGTATGTGCACCTGCTAACATGTCTTACTGTATATGGATATATAAACCAGCAGGTTTGACAGGCAGCAGGAAACCTGAGCCAGAATCATCATATTACATAGCTGAATAAACAGGTGCAACATATCAAAGACTTCCTTTTCTGATATGTTTTCCAAGCTTTTCCCCACTCACTGTGCAAACTGACTGTGAACAAGCTTTGAATTTCTAGTTAGTGCCCTATTTTAGAGGAATTTCTTGTTTTTGAAAATGCTTTACTGAGGGCTCCAAATTCAAACACTACAAAACAATATAGAATTCAGATTATAAATCAACATGGGGTTGAGGGTAGATTGTTATATAAATGAGTCAAAATGACAGCTTCTCTATATCGGCACTCAGGATATTTATTTCTTCACTACAGGCAACAACCAATTAGTTAAAAAGCCTGCCAGTGCCAAACTCAAATATTTACACATGCAGTTATTTTTAAAATAGTCAAACAAGCAGATTTTCAGCTATTTAGAGCATGTCTGCTTTGCATACTCCTTGAAACTTCACCCTACATCTTCCAGCCCTGATGTACAAAGACCCTCAAATCACTGCTGCCCTTCTAGATCCTCTGACAGGCTACTAAACAATATCAACTAGATATGGAAGTGCTCTGTATTTCTTCTTCCCTGAGAGTTCCCCTATCTTCCCAGTCCTGAGCATACAGATAAACTTGTACTGCAAGGCACCCCACACACATAAAACGACACACACAAACTACAAACCTACTATAGAGTCACCTGGTAAATCTGTAATCTCATGGTCATTCATTTCTCTTGATCAAGCTCCAAGTCCCTCAAAGCTGGAATATCTCTATTAATACATAAAAGATGAAACAAACTTCAGAATGTACAATCTTATCAAGTATGAAGAGGGACAGTACTTTGTGAAAGAGACTTATGTTCTCCAAGAAGTCTAAAAAATTCTCCAATAGAAAGGAAAACTATCATAATCATAATCATAATTGCAGATGTCAACTTTATCTTTCAGTAACTCATAAAATACCGAATGTCAGTTAGATATGAAAACTTCTCTATTCATGTACCTACCTGAGCTGATAAAACTTAGCTACAAATGACATTATTTATACAGGAGTGCAACTAACAGCATAATAAAACTTTTCTCTTATACATGAAATATGCCCTAAATTAAACCATATTCCAGGCTATTAAACAAATCTTAACACATATTTGTAAAAAGACAAAGGGAAGGGAATAGAACTAACACTGATAACAAGGCATTGAACAAAAATCAGTACTAGAAAAATATCTGGAACACCCTGAAATGTTTAACAATCAAATATATATGTAATCCATGGATTAAAAAGGAGGTCTCAAACAGCATCTGAGCAGCCCGCCTGTGCAGAACTCTGGGCAGGTGAGGGGTGCGCATGCTCCAACCTGGATCTCTGGGTCAGGAGGAGCTCCGCCCACAAAGCAGCATCTGAGTGGCCCACCCGTGTGAAACTCTGGGCAGGTGAGGCATGTGTGCATGTACTTCACCCTGTAATTTTGGGTCAGGGAAGAGCTTGATGCATGCAGCAGCATCTGAGCAGCCTTCTGAGCAGAATTCTTGGCAGAAAGCTTAAGGGACATTTTCCCAAAGAGAGGGAGCCATTGGAGCAGCCTTTGCAATGGACCTTTTCCCGGTGAGATTCCTGGGTAATTGGTAGCTCAAAACTTTTCATCTGACATCCAAAATGACAAGACAGAGGATCAAAATGCAGTCTTAGAATTCAACCCCACCTAGGACAAGTCCTGGAAATAGTGACATAGGAGAACTAGGAAGCCATATACTTGCAATTTCTGAAATGATCACATCCGAAGTAAAGAAACAACTCCATCAGGCCATAGAAGAGATTAAAGCAGAAATAATCTCTCAGGCAAAAAAATAAAGTGAAAATAATAATGGAAGAAATGCTCTGCACGTATAGAGAAGGAACAGATAAAAGATTAGAAGAATAAAGGTAACAAATAGAAACGTTACATGAACAATTTAGGAATGAATTACAATGAATGAAACAGACTGAAAGAGATTGGCAGGAAATAAAAATTTCCATTGAAAGCTTGCAAAACCGCTTCAATGAAGCCAAAGATAGAATTTGAGACCCTGAAGACAGCATGGCAGCTAGCGAGTATGAAAAGATCTCATAAAATCATCAAGGATCCAGGAAAAATCAATCCAAAAGCTGCAAGATGAGGCAAAAAGAAATAATATCCGAGTAATAGGAGTCAGTGAAACAGCAGAAGGCAACACAAATGATATAAAAAGAATACTTGCAGAAGTAATACCAGAAAATTTCTCAAGCACGGTGAAAGATACTGAAGTACAGGTAATTGAGGCACATAGAACCCCAAAGAGCCATAACCCAAATAAAATCACACCCAGACATATAATAGTCAAGATCCCAGAAAACAAGCAAAAGAACACAATATTAAAATCTGCTAGAGAAAAGAAACAGATAACCTATAAAAGAAAACCCATCAGAACCACAGCAGACTTCTCAACAGGAACCATGAAATCAAGAACTTGGACTGAGGTATTACAGATCATAAGACAAAACAGCTTCCAAACCAGGCTGATATATCCTGCAAAACTATGCTTTAAACTCAATGGAGAAATAAAATGTTTCCACGACAAAGAACAACTGAAGAACTTCATGAGTGCCAAACCAGCATTACAAAAAGCACTAAGGATATTCTAGACAGAGAAAAAAGAGACCACAATCTCAAGAACAACAATAGAAAGGAAGCCGCAAACAGAACAAGCAAGTAAACAGATAGCAAAAGTAGGAAAACAACAAGTAAATAGCATGACAAGAATAAGCCAACATATAACCTTTATAACCATTAATGTAAAGGGCCTCAATTCACCAGCCAAAACATTGGCAGAGTGGATTAGAAACAAAATCCAATGATATGCTGTATACAAGAAACATATTTTACTCAAAAGGAAATCCACAACTTGAAAGTTAAAGGATGGAAAACAATTCTCCATGCAACAGGTTCGCAGAACAAAGCAGGGGGAGCTATTATGTTTGCAGATAATGTAAACTTCAATCCGAAAACAATCAAAAGAGATAAAGAAGGCCACTGCATACTAGCTAGGGGAAGGCTGCAAGAGGAAAAGAGAACAATCCTAAACATTTATGCACCAAATAATGGAGCACAAAACTTAATAAGTCAAATCTTAACATACATGAAAAATCAAATAATTAATAACACTATTGTAATAGGGGACCTAAACACCCCTTTGATGCCAACAGACAGGTCAACTGGACAAAAACTCTGCAAAGAAATAACAGACTTGAACTAAAGCTGTGAACAAATGGACTTAGTACATGTATATAGAGTGATCCATCCCACAACATCAGAATACACATTTTTCTCAGGTGCACAAGGTCTTTCTCTAAAATAGACCACATTTTAGCCCATAGAACACATCTACCTAAATGCAAAAGAACTGAAATTATCCCATGCATATTATCTGACCACAGTGCAATGAAATTGGAAATTAATGACAGAGAGAACTCCAAAAACCCCATAAACACTTGGAAATTAGACAACAACCTCCTGAATTACCAATGGGTCACACAAGAAATTAAAGAAGAAATTTAAAAATACCTACAAAGAAACAAAAATGCAAATATAATCTACGGGAATCGGTGGGATGCAATGAAAGCAGTCCTCAGAGGGAATTTTATACTGATGAACTCATATATAAAGAAAACAGAAAGAGAGAAAATAAATAGCCTAATGCTACACCTCAAAATTTTAGAAAAAGAAGAACAAGCCAAACCAAAAGCCCAAAGAAGGGGGAAGATTATAAAACTCAGGGCAGTAATTAAGCAATTGAGATGAAGAAACCTGTACAAAAAAATAAATGAATCAAAGAGTTGGTTTTTTGAAAGAATAAATAAAATTGATAAAACACTAGCCAAACTTATCAGAAAAAGAAAGGAAAGTATTCAAACTTAAGCAATAAGGAATGAAAAGGATGAAATCACTACAGATCCCACAGAAATTCAAAAGGGCATTAACACCTACTTTGAAAATCTTTACTTCCATAGGATAGAAAACTCAGAAGAAATGGACAGATTCCTAGATATGTACAAATTACCAAAATTGAGTCAGAAAGATACAAAAATCCTGAACAACTCAATATCAATTAATGAGATTGAAAATGTCATTTAAAAACTTACTGACAAAGAAAAGCCCAAGCCCGGATGGATTCACAGCAGAATTCTATAAAACATTCAGGGAAGATTTAATGCCAAAATTCCTCAAACTCTTTAATGTAATTGAAAAGGAAGCAACTCTCCCTAACACATTTCAGGAGGCAAGTATCATACTGATACCAAAACCAGAGAAGGACCCAACCAACAAAGAGAACTATAGACAAATCTCTCCAATGAACATAGATGCAAAGATATGCAAAAAAATAATAATAATACTAATACTAGGAAATAGAATGCAGCAAATCATAGGAAAAGTATACACCATGACCAGATTGGATTTATTCCAGGAATGTAGGGATGGTTCAATATTTGCAAATCAGTTAATGTAATACATCATATCAATACAGCCAAAAACAAAAACCACATGATCATCTCAATAGATGCAGAAAAAGCTTTCGATAAAGTCCAAAATACATTCATGTTAAAAACCCTAGAAAATGACTTCTGGGAAGATGGTAACCAGGTGAGCAGCAGAGGGAAACTCTCCCAGAGACCGATCCTTTGCATGTGGGTGCCGGGTCCGCAGCTGCGAAATCCCAACTGAACGTGTTGCTCTCCGCTGCCTGAGCTTTAACAGGTCGGCTGGATATGCCGCGGTGAGAAGTGGGCAGGCCCTGAGAGCTGGGTGCCCGAGGCAATCAGCGCTGCACTTGGGCCATGGCTCGGCTGGGTCCACATACCACCAAGTGCGATTGCGGCGGGAAGGACCCTTCCAGCTCCTGAACCCGAACGGCTTGCAGGTGGCTGCGGCCAGGAATTTTTGGAGGTGGCGGAGCAGAGCAAACTCAGAGAACACACTCCTTGGGCAGACTGCACCAATCTGGGCAGTGATCCGGGATCCCGCTCAGAGCCCCGCCCCCGCAGCTGGTGCCATCCTCGGCCGGAGAGCGGGAACTGCGGCAGCTGTGGTTGGCGGCTCCTGCAAGAAAGCCGAGGAGGTAGAGAAGCGCCAGGGAGCGCTGGGATCTCCTGCCGGCATGGATCTTGGAACGGGTGAGTCGAGTGAGCACCGCAGCAGGATTTCTGAGTCAGGAAGAAGTTCGACCCAGAGGGATACATCTCGGCGGCATTCCTGCCTGCACAATCCCAGGGTGAGTTGACTGGGCGCCCTGACTGGTTTTTTTGAGTCCAGGAGAAGCTCTGTCCAGCGAGGGACATCCGAGCAGCTCTACTGACTGCACGGCCCCCAGGATGGAAGAGTTGGCTGGGCGCCCCGATGAGATTTTTGAGTGGGGGAGGAGCTCCAACCAGGGAGGAACACCTGAGCGGCCCCCTGCTTGTAAGGTCCCTGGGGCACCGAGGTGCTCATGCGCCCCAGCCAGGTCTCGGGGTAGGGAATAGAAGCGGAAATCTCAGTAGACAGCTTAAGGGACATTCTCCCAAAGAGAAGGAGTCACTGGAGCAGCCTCTGCAGCAGACCTTTGCCTGCTGAACTGCCTGGGGAACTTATAGCTTCACATTTTGAATCTGATACCCAAAAATGGGAAAACAGAGGAAGAAAACGCAGTCTCAGAACTCAACCCCACCCAGAACAAGTTCTGAATGCGAGGATACAGGAGAACCAGGAAGCCACATACCTGCAAGTTATGAAACGATTGCATCCAAAAGGAAACAACTCCAATAGGCCATGAAAGAGCTTAAAGCAGAAATAAGCCACACGCCTGCAATGATCTCTCAGACAGAAAATGAACTGAAAACAATAATGGAAGAAATGTTCCATACACATAGAGAAGAAATAGATAAAATCTAGAAGAAAATAGGAAACAAATGGAAACGTTACAAGAGCAATTTAGGAATGAATTACCAAGAATGAAACAGGTCCAAAGAGAATGCCAGGATTTGAAAACTTACACTGAAAGCTTGTAAAACCACTTAAATGAAACCGAAGATAGAATTTCAGAACTTGAAGACAGCAAGGCAGCTTATGAGCGTGAAATGAAGGATCTCATAATATCATCAAAGACACGAGAAAAATCAATCCAACAGCTCCAAGATGAAGCAAAACGTAACAATATTCGAGTAATAGGAGTGAGTGAAACGGCAGGAGACCACACAAACGATATAAAAAGAATATTTGCTGAAATAATAGCAGAAAATTTCCCAAACAAGGTAAAAGATACTGAAGTTCAGTTAATCGAGGCATATAGAACCCCAATGATCCATAACCCAAAGAAAAACACACACAGACATATAATAGTCAAGATCCCAGATATCCAGCTAAAGAAGACAATACTAAAAGCTGCTAGAGAAATGAAACAGATCACCTATAAAGGAAAGCCCATCAGAATCACAACAGACGTCTCAACGGAAACCATGAAAGGAAGAAGAGCTTGGAGCGAGGTATTACAAATACTGAGACAAAACAACTTCCAACCCAGACTGCTATATCCTGCAAAACTATCCCTCAAATTCAATGGAGAAATAAAATATTTCCACGACAAAGAACAACTGAAGATCTTCATGAGTGCCAAACCAGCATTGCAAACAGCATTCAAAGATATTCTAGACAGAGAAAAAAGAGACCATAATTCCAAGAACAACAAAAGAAATAACTCCCTAAACAGAACAAGCAAGTAAACAGTCAGCAAAAGAAGGAAAACAACAAGTAAATAACATGACTAGAACAAACCAACATATAACCATGATAACCATTAATGTAAATGGCCTCAATTCAAAACTCAAATGTAAAAGATTGGAAGAGTGGATTAAGGAACACAATCCAACTATATGCTGTATACAGGAAACACATTTTACTCAAAAGGAAATCCACAACTTGAAAGTAAAAGGTTGGAAAACAATTCTCCATGCAACAGGTCCCCAGAAAAAAGCAGGGATAGCTATTATGTTTGCAAATAATGTAAACTTCAAACCAAAAACAATCAAAAGAGATAAAGAAGGCCATTACATACTAGTTAGGGGAAAGCTGCAAGAGGAAGAGGTAACAATCCTAAACATTTATGCACCAAACCATGGAGCACCTAACATTAAAGCCAAATCTTAACAGACGTAAAAAATCAAATAACTAATAACACTATTGTAATAGGGGACATAAACACCCCTCTGACGCAAAGAGACAGGTCAACTGGACAGAAATTCAGCAAAGAAATAACAGACCTGAACCAAAAGTTTGAACAAGTGGACTTAGTAGATGTATACAGAGTGTTCCACCCCACAACATCAGAATACACATTTTCCTCAGCTGCACATGGGTCTTTCTCCAAAATAGACCACATTCTAGCCCATAGAGCATATCTACCTAAAGGCAAAAGAATTGAAATTATCCCAAGCATATTATCGGAACACAGTGCACTGAAATTGGAAATTAATGACAAAGAGAACTCCAAAAACCACATAAACACGTGGAAATTAGACAACAACCTCCGGAATAACCAATGGGTCACACAAGAAGTTAAAGAAGAAATTAAAAATTACCTACAAATAAATGAAAACAGTAGTACAACCTACCGGAATCTGTGGGATGCAATGAAAGCAGTCCTCAGAGGGAAATTTATACCAATGAAATCATATACAAAGAAAATAGAAAGAGAGCAAATAAAAAACCTAATGTTATACCTCAAACTCTTAGAAAAAGAGCAACAAGCCAAACCAAGAGCCCAGAGAAGGGAGGAGATTATAAAACTCAGGGCAGAAATTAATGCAATTGAGATGAAGAAAACTCTACAAAAAATTAGTGAATCAAAGAGTTGGTTCTTCGAAAGAATAAATAAAATTGATAAACCCCTAGCCAACCTTATCAAAAAAAAGAAGGGAAAGATCTCAAATTCATGCAATAAAGAATGAAAAGGATGAAGTCACTACAGATCCAAAAGAAATACAAAAGATCATTAATACCTACTTTGAAAATCTGTATTCCCATAGGATAGAAAATACAGAAGAAATGGACAGATTCCTAGAAAGGTACAAATTGCCAAAATTGAATCAGGAAGACGTAAAAATCCTGAACAACCCAATATCAATTAATGAGATTGAAAAT
>PVLD010005905.1:0-44393 GCA_004027595.1 Dinomys branickii | reverse complement strand
ACATTTAGGGAAGATCTAATGCCAACACTCCTCAAACTCTTCAGTGAAATCGAAAAGGAAGCAACTCTCCCCAACACATTTCTGGAGGCAAGTATTATACTGATACCAAAACCAGAGAGAGACCCAACCAAGAAAGGGAGGTACAGGCCAATCTAACTAATGAACATAGATGCAAAGATACTCAACAAAATACTGGCAAATAGATTACAGCGAATCATAAGGAAAATTATACACCACGACCAGGTAGGATTCATTCCAGGAATGCAGGGATGGTTCAATATTCACAAATCAATTAATGTAATACAATATATTAATACAGTCAAAGACAAAACCACATGATCATCTGAATAGATGCAGAGAAGGCTTTCAATAAAGTCCAACATACATTCATGTTAAAAACCTTAGAAAAAATAGGAATAGATGGTCTTACCTCAATCCAGTCAAAGCCATCTATAACAATCCAATAGCCAACATCATACTAAATGGACATAAACTGAAAACTTTCACTTTAAAGTCAGGAACAAGACAAGAATGTCCATTGTCACCACTCCTATTCAACATAGTTCTGGAAGCACTAGCCAGAGCAATCATCAAAGAGAGTGAAATAAAAGGAATAAGGATAGGAAAGGAAGAACTCAAACTATCACTATTTGCAGATGACATGATACTATACATGGAGGACCCCAAAAACTCCACAAGAAAACTCCTGGAATTAATTGACAAATTCAGCAGTGTAGCCGGATACAAAGTCAACACCCAAAAATCAATAGCATTCCTATACACGAGCAACAAACAGACTGAGAGAGAAATTGAGGAAACCATACCCTTTACTATAGCAACCAAGAAATTGAAATACTTAGGAATCAATCTAACAAAGAATATGAAAGATTTATTCAGTGAAAACTACAGTACTCTGAAAAAGGAGATCGAAGAGGATTTCAATAAATGGAAAATCATACCCTGCTCATGGTTAGGAAGAACTAACATTGTAAAAATGGCCATACTACCAAAACTGTTGTACGATTCAATGCAATTCCCACTAAACTACCGTTAGCATACCTCACAGATCTAGAGAAAATATGCCTCAAATTCATCTGGAACCAGAAGAGACCCAGAATAGCAAAAGCAATCCTGGGCAATAAGGACAAGTCAGGTAGAATAACAATCCCTGACCTGAAATTATACTACAAAACTACTGTAATAAAGTCAACCTGGTACTGGCTAAAATACAGACCCGAGGATCAATGGAAAAGACTGGAAGATGCAACCATAACGAAAAACCCACTCAGCTACCTAATATTTGACAAAGGGGTCAACCAAACCCACTGGAAAAAAAGAAGACCTGTTTAATAAATCTTGCTGGAAAAACTGGCTTGCCTCTTGCCAAAAACTGAAAATAGACCCCAGTCTATCACCATGCACCAAACTCAGGTCAAAATGGATCATAGACTTCCACATTAAAACAGAAACTCTAAACCTATTGCAAGAGAAAGTAGGTAAAATCTTGAAGACATAGGAGTAGGCAGAGAGTTCATGAACAAAAATGAAACTGCAAGGGAAACACTTCAAAGAATCAATAATTGGGACCTCATCCTACTGAAAAGTTTTTGTACATCTAAAGAAATCACCAGCAAAGTAAAAAGAAAACCCAGAAATTGGGAAAAAATCCTAGCTGGCTGTCCCTCAGACAAAGGACTGCTGTCTAGAACATACAAAGAACTAAAAAACATGTACCTGTCCAAATTCAAAGACCCAATCCAGAAATGGGCACCTGAGATGAATACACACTTCTCAGATAAAGAAATATAAATGGCAAATAAATATAGGAGAAAATGTTCCACATCCTTAGTCATTCGAGAAATGCAAATAAAAACAACATCGAGATTTCACCTCACCCCAGTAAGACTGGCCAGTATTAAGAAATCATCCAATAACAAATGCTGGCCAGGTGTGGAGAAATAGGGACTCTTTTGCACTGCTGGTGGGAACCATGAGCAGGGGATGTTTTTCCGTTTATTGAAATCCTCTTCGATCTCTTTTTTTAGAGTACTGTAGTTTTCACTGAATAAATCTTTCACATCTTTTGTTATATTGATTCCTAAATATTTCAACTTCTTGGATGCTGTTGTAAAAGGTATGGTTTCCTTAATTTCTCTCCCAGTCTGTTTGTTGTTTGTGTACGGGAATGCTATTGATCTTTGGGTGATGACTTTGTATCCAGCTATTCTGCTTAATTTGTCAATTAATTCAAGGGGTTTTTGTGGAGTTTTTGGGGTCTTCCATGTAAAGTATCATGTCATCTGCAAGTAGTGTTAGTTTAACCTCTTCCTTTCCTGTCCTTATTCCTTTTATTTCTCTCCCTTGTCTAATTTCTCTGGCTAATGCTTCCAGAACTATGTTGAATAAGAGTGGTGACAGTGGACATCCTTGTCTTGTTCTTGACCTTAAAGTGAAAGGTTTCAGTTTTTGTTCATTTAGTATGATGTTGGCTGATAGTTTGTCATAGATGGCTTTGATCATATTGAGTTAGAGGCCATCTATCCCTATTTTTTCTAGGGTTTTTTATTTTAAAAAATAAAAGCACAAAAAACATATTAACAAACAGACACAAATTAGCATAAGAGATAGTACAA
The DNA here is from genome assembly GCA_004027595.1 of Dinomys branickii. NCBI lineage: Eukaryota > Metazoa > Chordata > Mammalia > Rodentia > Dinomyidae > Dinomys > Dinomys branickii. The sequence continues at coordinate 41,760 of PVLD010005905.1, read as the reverse complement.
TCAAAATTGATTTACAGACAAGGTGACATGGACTCAACAATGGTTGTTGCTTTACCTATTGATATCTTTGAAGTGTATATACATGAACACAGATACAGACATGCAAAATTGTTCAGACAATTAATCATCTCAACAACAGAAAAAACACAAAAAACAAAATACCAAAGACAAAAAATAAAAAAAAAAACAACAATAGTTGCTGCTTTGCATATTGATATCTTCGAAGTGTGTGTTCAGGATAACACATACAGACATACAAGATTGATAGAATAACCCATCATCAATTATTCTTTAGCATAAAGTGATATAATACAATAGTAGAATCATGTTAGCCCTCCTGCACATACGTATATACATATATACATACACAGATTTTTGCCTCTTTCTTTTCTCCCTTCCCTCGTCCCATCTGTTCTTTGTTTTTGAACAGATTTCCTTCATGTCTCTTAGTTTATATTCCCACGCTCGGGTTCTTACACCAGTGGTACAATATGTTGCCTGCACATGTATCGCTGATTTATTTCACTTATGAGTATGGACTCCAGTTTTGACCACTTGCCTACAAAGTCCCCAGAACTGTCTTTCTTTATAGCTGAATAATATTCCATTATATAAAAATGCCACAATTTTTTAATCCAGTCTTCTGTGGATGGACACTTGGGTTGCTTCCACATTTTAGCTATTACAAATTGCGCTGCTATAAACATGGGTGCACATGTATCAGAGTGATATGATGTTTTCAGATCTTCTGGGAAAATACCCAGGAGGGGAATAGCTGGTTTGAATGGAACCTCTAGACCTAGTTTGCTGAGAAATCTCCAAACGGCTCTCCACAGTGGTTGCACCAGTCTGCATTCCTGCACATGTACATATGTGCAGGATGGCTAACATGGTTCCACTATTGTTGTATGTCGCTTTATGTTAAGGAATAGTTGATGACTGGTTGTTTCATCAATCTTGTATGTCTGTATGTGCTTTCCTGAGCATACACTTTGAAGTTCGCAATATGTAATACAACAGCCATTGTTGGTTCCCGGTCGCTTTGTCTACAATTCAGTTTTGATTGTACTGTTCTTGTGCTGCCTTGTGTCCATTTGTTTCCTCATTTTTTGTTGTTCTTTTTCTTTTATACTTTAAAAAGTAAAAAAAAAATTAAAATTAAAAAAAAAGGAAATCTCAGATGAATTTTATTAAACTCTACTGAATGAAAGAGAAAAAGTATATCCAGATTTATGGGGACAGCTAAACCCATGTTCAGAAGGAGTGTTATAACAAATGCCTTAATTAGAATAACTTTCATAGACTTCAAATGGATTACCTGTCTATAAATCATCAACACAAATGACATAATTTCTACACAGAATTAGAACACATCACACATTTCTCTCTGCGTGTCTGGCAGGATGAAATCCAAAGCACTCATAGCTTTTCACACTCTGGATAATACGGCTCCACGATGCCATACTGACCTCATTTCCTTCAATCTTGGACTAGTGATTCAGTGACATTAATCTCCTGGGTTTTTTTGAAGAACAGTGGAATTATCCCAGTCTCCAGTTCTTTGTAATAATCTCTCAGTCTGGCAGTACCACTCTGCCTTGACAAATGAATGGCTGTCCCCTTCACTGAGTTTCCTCAGCACTGCTCTATCCCAGAGGCTTCTCTAACCACCAGCCTCAGTTACCATCGCCTCCCTTTGGGTGACTGAAGCAAGTTAGTACGTAAAGAGCGGAGGAGGCATTAGTACTTGGAGCCCTGGGCAGCGGGTGTGCCGTATGTCCGCGTTTTGGCTTCGTGTTTAATGTTCACTCAGTCTCAGACTATGATGAACCAGGCTATCACTTTTAACGTGTGATTTCCAAGATAGTTCGGGGCATCTTCATCTTTACTTGTAAAAAGGGCTTGATAGGGTTTGTCTTGTTCTTTAAGGGCCACACCTGAGTGTTGCAGATGTAACTTCTGCTCACACAGTCATCAGCGAAGCACAGTCATATGTCTGTACCTCAGGGTGGCTGAGCTTAATGGTCCCACTATCTTCTCGAGAAGTAAAAAATCTACAATGTGAATTTCAGTAAAAATCAAGGACTTCTGTAAAACGATGAGTTTTTATTATAGGAGTCACTTACTATGCATGATGGGTGATTTTCTTGTCTTTCTAAAATGAATAGAACATACACATCATGCAAACAGGTGTTTTGAGTATTTTTGTCTTCTGTGGAGAGATGCCTTTTTATCTTAGCATTAGATACTGAAATTGGCTTAGATACTACAGGGTTTAAAATAAAGTCATGGCGATATGGAACAGCAGTAACAATAGTTCATAAAACTAAAGATTCATTAATATCTTAAAACATAAGGTAGATGAAAATGTATTTTTGATTCAGAGGCAGTTTAATTATATTTTATCATTTTCATTTCATGCTACCGAGCACTTATAACAGGCGTGATAGTTCCAATATGAAAATGCTACATATATTTTCTGCTATTTAAAACCAAATACAGATAACCATAAAAATAAATCCCAAGGGAGTATTTAAACCTGGCTTCATGTAATCATAAACGTTTTCTCTAATAAAATTAAACATTTAACCAATGCGAATAGAACTCTAAACCTCTCCCTACCACAGTACAAAAAGCACCGCTCCTATTTGACAGTAACTATATTTTGTGACACAAACATGCCAAAGTGGAGGAAGATAAATCATATAAATTTAATTGAATAAAGAGTTCTTTTAAATGTAATTGTTATTGTTTGTGTCGTAGGCACTATTAACTATTTTTATGGTCCATTTTATGTGGACTGAAGAAAAGAAAATGGCAAATTCAGAAAATCCAAGACATGTAACACAAAGCAGTGAGTAGAATAAAGTTCACAGCACAGAAAAAGACAATAGGATGCCAAAGTGGGAAAGCTCAGTAACAACGACCCCTGCCATTCGCAGTGGCACTAACTAACCATTAGCCTCAGGTCCCAGCACACATGGGGAGCTTGAGGAGAAGGGTCACATGTTTCAGCCCAGACCATGAAAAAGTATAATTAAGATCTTGGCTCAAAAATAAAAATGTTTTAAAATTGGGATTTGGGATGTAGCTCAGTATAAAGGTCATGGGTTCAATCAACCCTGAGAGAGAGCGGGACAGAGAGAGAGAGAGAACTGAGAGAAACAGAGGGAGAGAGAAGAGAGAGAAGGTGCCCTGTTAGGATCACTATAATCCTATCCACTCTGCATGGTATTATTTTTGATAAACATGTAATAATTATAAATACTGTGAGACATTTCAATGATTTTGAAGCATCTAATGATTAAATCAGAACAGTTGGCTTTTATATCCCATTATAATTTATGTTTGGAGTCTTCAAGCCTTCTTCACAAAAATTCCTCCTTTCCCTTGTCCTGCTGCTTATTCTGTGTGATACTGGGGATTGAATCCAGGGTCTGCCACATACTAGGCAAGAGCTCTACCACTGCGCCAAGCCCTCGCCCCTTTTTTATTCTTTCATTTTGAGACAAGAGTCTTCCATTGCCCAGGCTGGCCTTGAACTTGCAATCCTCCTGCTGCAGCTAGTCAAGCAGCTGTGATTGCAAGCATGTACCACCACACCCGGCATAGCATATTTCTTTTCTCTCACTCTGACTTGGTACCTTTATACAACCTCCTTGTACCCCTCTTTCCCTACTGGTAGTAATCATTAGATTATGTTTAACTGACTATTTTTTAACCTTCCACAGATGAGAAATAAGATACACTATTTGCCTCTTTATAAGCTTACTTTACTTAACACAATGCCCACCATTTGCATCCATTTGGCTGTAATAACAAGACTTCATTGTTTACAATTGAAGAACATTCATATACGTGTTTGTCTATCATCTGTCTTCCCATGTCCATCCATTCCTCCATCGGTGTGCTCCTAGGTGCTTTCCATCCCTTGACTATTACAAACAGTGCTGCAGAGAGCATGAGAGTGCAGGCCTCTCTGATGTGGAGCTCAGTTCCTTCTCTATGAATGTAAACCTGGAAGCACCAAAGCTGGACCATGTGGTGGATTTATTTTTATCTTCCTGAGGACCTTTGATACTATTCTCCAGGATGACTGTGCTGATTCACATCCCCACTAACAGCCTCTAAGAGTTCCTTTTTCTCTAGATCCTTGACATCATGGGGGCAGGGTATTTGTGATAAACAAGCCAAGTGGAGTGAAATGACATCTCATTTGGTTTTGATTTAAATGTCAGCAATAGCTAATATGACAAAGCATGAATGCATGTCACTAAGTCATTAAGTTGGCTAAGTTACCGGGCTATGTGTGAACTTGTAACTTCCCGAGTGCTAGAATTACAAGCATACACCTTCATACCCAGATGCATTTCTTCTTCTGAGGAATGTCAGCTTGGATCACTTCTCAATTTTTTCTTAGTTGCATTATTCGGGTTTTTCCTTATTCTTGAGGGGTTTTTGTTTCTTGTATAGTCTAATAATTAATGCTCCATCAAATTAATAGCTTATGAGAAGTGGTTTTTTTCAGGCTGAAGAATATTGCTTCACTGTGGATTATTTTCTGGCTCTGCAGAAGCTTCTTAATTTGACATAATCCATATGTACTTTTATATGCTGATGTATATCATTTAGGAAAGTTACAAAGTAATTTGAAGTGTTCTAAACAAAGAGAATGTATATTTTAATTGGAATTGCATTTTAAAAATACATATTCATTTCTCTGTCTTACTGTAAAACATACAATGACTATAAACTTTAAGAGTATAACATATTATGTCTCTTTTCCTAACATTCTAGCAGGAAGAACTGCAAAAATTATATGTTTATACACCAAGTGAACCTGCATTGTTTACGTGCTATTTATTATTTGAAGACTGCTAGTAGGTCTCATCCTTTTCCATTTAACCATACACCAATAGCTACCTTTTCAGACACTTTTTTGTGCTACTTATCTATGGCTTCTGTAATAAGTGACTACCAACAGGGTGTTGTCAAACAATCCACATTTGTTCTGATTCAGCTGGAGATCAGGACTTTGGGGCAAAAGTAACATGCCAACTGGGAAACACCCCTCCTGAGGCCAAGCGAGACTCGGTTTCTTTTCTTTGTGTCTCTAAAGCTGTGTCGCTTGCACTTCTTGGATCACAATTGTTTCTTTCAACATCAAAACCACCGGGGAAGCACTTGTCTCTGCCTTCGCCTCCCTCTGCCGCCTCCCTTCTCCCCTCCTTCCACCGTGTCCCCTTCCCTGTGTCAAGTCTGTCTCTTGCCTCCCTCTGGTAAGGATGCTGTAAGACATTGTGTAGTAACCTGGATAATGTGCAATAACCTTCCCATCTCGAGATCCTTAACTGCACTTGGTAAATCCTTCTGCCGTGTATGATGAGCTCCTCGGTGAAGTCACTGGGACTTGCACACCTCTGGCCGGGGCATTACTCCGCCCTTCATGTTGTTCAAGGTTTTTTAGAAATAATGAGACAACAATAAGTTTAACTCAGTTCTTCAATTTTCATATGAACATTAATTTGACAGTTTGAGATTATAAAAAGTAACATTTTTCATGAAAGAATGCTCTTAAATCTGATTTATCCATTTTTGAAAAAGATGTGATTTTATATCCAGTGTTTCTTACACAAGAATACTGCAGTTGGTCTCTTAAATTCTGATGACTTGAACTGATCTGTATTTATGAAAGATATAAAAGCATATTAATATTATTTTACTATCTCAGAAAATAATTTGGCAACATAGCTATTTATAAAATTGGAGAAGATGTTATCAGCCTTACTTCATCACAAAGATATTATTTTTTGGTCTTTTTATTTTTCCTTTTAAAACTAATTACCATTTTCAACTTGTGCAGGGAGATATTGCTGCCAAAAAGGTGAACATCTGCAAAGATTTGGGGAAATTTATGTGATTTTCTGTATATTCAATAAAAGTTTCTTAAACTGATAAAAAATTAAATTGATATGACTAGAATAACCTAAGACAATTGAATGTTTTGAATTCTCAGAGATACTTGGCCGCCTAGCTCAGCACTTAGAGGTGACATAGTACATTTAAGATTCATCATTGTCGTGTTTTGATTAGTAATTTGGGGACAAATTTATAAAACTAATATGAAATTGTGTTAAATGGAACCACTACCAGCGATGCAATCACCCTTTGACACTGTCTTATTGTTTCTTTTCTATAACAGACTGTAACAAACCAGCTAACATTTGCAGAAATAAACTATTTCTCAGTTATAGGAGGCTGGAAACTCCAGTGTCATTGTGTGGGAATATGGTGAAGGTCTCGGGGATTTCATTGCGGAAAGAGAGGAAAAGACAAGCGAATACGTGCAACAGAGGGAAAGGATGTCAGGCTGAACTCACCCACTTACCCCTGCTAGAGTCAACCAGGTTCGCAGTCATGGTTTGCGGCCATTCATGAGGGTGCAGCCTCATGATCTAATCTACTCCTGCAGGTTCCACTTACTTATGATTATAACTCCAGTCAAACTTTTTTCCTGTGATTCCGGCCCTGAGGCCACAGCAGACACACGATATGTTGGGCAAATATATGGAAAAGAAATCTACATGCACAGCCTCGAGCAAGTTAAGAAAAGCTCCTGGATTACTAGGTAATGTATCTTCCAAGTATCATATGTATAGCAATGGTTTGTACAATACTTTGATAAATATTGTATCACAAAATAAATCATAGTAGCAGAGAGTTCTGCTATGAAGTGTAGACAAGTACTCTATAATTTAAAAGCAAATCTGATTTATTTCCAAGAGTTTATTGAATTCTCAATAGGGAAATAACAGTAAATTATCTTACCTGGAAAAGAACGTACATCAGTTTTATATACAAGATTATTTCTGGCTTGTGAATGAACGCTGAGAGTGGATCTCATTATTTGACCCCATTATGTCTTCCTTATTATAGGAAATCTGAGGCCCAGGGTCATAAGTTTTCTTCTTCATTTTCTGTGTTCTATTTATAACAAGTATATATATGGTGATAACATTTTAATAAATCTATAGCACACAATGCAATTTTGCTGTATAGCGTAGAATATAAAGTTATTATACAACAAACAATAAATTTTGAAGAATACACATTTTCACATTTAAGCAAAAGATGAAGTTTAATTTCCCTAAAGCTAAGTAATATAGTGGAAAATATTAGGGATTTTTAAAATTATAAAATAAATGAAGCCAGGTGTGGTGGTGCACACCTGTAATCCCAGCACTTGGGAGGCTGAGAGAGGAGGATTGTTGCCAGTTGGAGACCAGCCTGGGCTACAGAGTGATCTCAAGGCCAGCATGAACTACATAGTGAGACCTGGTCTCAAAAAAGACAAAAAACAGAACAAAAAAAAAAACAAAGACAAAACAAATGATGAAGAGTTTAGTATGGAATCTTCCATGGAGGCAATGGTTGAACTTTGGGAAAATTGTTGAAAAAATTCTCACAGATCCCTGTAACTAGAGGGAAAAGGAACAAAGGTATGCATGTCTGAATAGTCTCTACAGTAAGTACCTGGAGAAAATTTGTGTTGTTCATTTGTCAGGATTTTTTTATATTCATTAAGTGATAGGTATTATTCTGGAAATATCTCAGTGAAAACAAATGAACAGAAAACAGTGCCTACAGCTAACAGTCCACTTATCTGTGAGAGGTGAGGAAGAGGCACCAGCTAATGAATTAAATAAATATGTAAGCTATGTGTTATTTTAGAAAGTGATAAATGTGATAGAAATACACTAGAATAAGCATGCAGGATAAATAGGAAACCCAAGACTGAAGGAGAAATACTACCATATTTGAAAAGTGGGAAGGGAATGCCATATGGAAATTATCTTTGCATAAAGGAGAACTCTTTAGCCCTATCTGGGGAAGTGATTTCAAAGACCCTCAGGCACAGCAGAGAGAAAATAAAATTGAACCACATGAAAGTTTAAAAAACTAGGGAGGGAGCAAAATAATTAAATATATGTTCAAATGAGTGGTTGCAATGTTTGACTGTGAGAAGGACAGGATTGAGACCTGGGCAGGCTATAGGATTAATGAACCAGAAGCATCCGGGACTGGAAAAACTGTGGGAATCTCTTACCTGAAAGAGTTACCTTAAAAGATGAGATGAGAATGACTGCACTTAAGTGAATGAAATGATTACAGGTAGGTACTGGAGAGTTCTAGAGTAAGTTAATGAATGGCTACACTAGGTTTGAAGATAAGAATAAGGAAAATATAAGAAGAAATTTAAGGAGGTGTGAGCGAGAGTGTTGTGCCAAACCTAACAATGGATGCAGAAAACATCAAGATTTGAGACACATTAATTATGGACAATGGTACAGTAGACTGAATTTTAAACAATGGAAAAACAAGAAAAATGACACAGACGTGTGCAGATAACTAAAAAGGAAAGGCAGCGATGACGTAGTCACGTGACAAGGAGTCGAGGCTGGGTGTATTTCCTTACATGCGACAGAACAGTTTGAAAGTAGAAGTGTAAAGAAAAGTTCGGAGTTTACCGCTGAGCCCATGACTACAGCAGAAAACATAAATGCCAGTCTTCTCAAAGGAACAAGGGGATTCAAGTCCTCACAGAGAACAAATTCTGAGCTAATACAAGAAAGCAAAAAGAACATCAGAGAAGATAAAGACATAATCTCTCTGCTGTTTTCAGCTTGTTTGCTTGAAAGGGCAAGAGAAGCAGAATAGTTTCTGGAAAGAGAATTTCTGAAGGTAGAGACAGAATAATAAATAGAGAACCTTGTGGAAATGGGAAGGCAAGACCCGAGACAGTACCCTAGGGGTGGGTGATTCCTGGTGAGTGACAGCTAGGAACGAAACGACATTTTCTTCCCAGGTAGACAGTACTGGGAATGCTCTGAATGTCAGAGGTAGAGAGGTGTCGGAGGCTTCCTCTTACATTGGAAGAGCCTTAAAAATAGCACTATGATTTGGAGTAAGTGTGGCTGTCAACTCCATTAAAAATTCAAATGTAAAGGCCTGAGAAACTACGGGCTCCTCTCAATACAGGGGAACTCTCGTTAGAAGGTGCTTCTCACTAGGAGAGGTACCTTGGTGAATATTAAAAGTAGAAACTGTGGGCAAACGCAGAAGAAAACATTAAATAATACCATTTCTGGTCATTGAAACACATAGCTACAAAAATCACACAGAGAGCGAACATAGGAGAAATTTGTTTCCGACTCTGAGGTAAATGATGTCAGGAAAAGACGTTCCCAAATATGCCTATTTGGTATTCTAAAGAATGCTTGCATTCACTGGCACCGTAGCAAGAGCCAACGAAGGCCGGAGCTCTCCGTGACCTTCTCTTGTGAGTCTGATGATAGAACCTCTTGGACCACTGTCGTTATAGATCTGCTGCCCCGTGATCTCACTGAACTGGGAAGAGTAAACTCAGAACACAGAGGAGGAAACTCAAGATTGATACCATGCCCAGCTCGACGGGGTAATAGGTAACTCCTGTCTTCTCCGAGTGCCTTCGTGATTCCTTAAAGCAGCCACTCTCTCTCCTTACACCCTCCATACATCCCCACTGCCCCTGTGCAGACGACAGGTGAACTCGCAGGGCTCCTTGAGCTCTAGGTCATTCAGCGTTCTTTCATGCTGCCCCTCTGTGCATAGTAAGCTTCTGCACCACCCCTGGTGATCTGCCTAACATCCAATAATCTCTAGACTTACTCCCTCACGAGATGCAGTCTTCCCACCCCTGTAAAAGTGAGCACCGATGTGTCAGACAGGACATGAAAAGCACAATCTATAAAAGAGAACAATCAATTATGTTTTATCAAAACTGCTACTCAAATCTCTAACTTGAGAAAAAAAACTGATGATTTGAAAAACAAGTTATCAGCCATACACATATGATATAGAATTTGTATGTACAGTATATAAGAGCTGGTATATCTCAATATGGAAAGAAGTAATTAATTAAAAATGGGGCTGGGGATGTAGCTCAGTGGAATAAGCGCCTGCCTAACAAGGCAAGGTCCTGAGTTTGATCCCCAGTACAGCAAAAAAACAAACAAAAAAAATGGACAAAATTATTGAATAGTGTAGCCACAAAATAGATGGATAGATAGATACATAGAGTTCCAATAAGTACGTGAAAGATGACCAACATCAAAGCCTTAATATAAATGTAAGTTTTTAAATGTTGAACAGTCACTGGGCTGTAGCAGTAACAACAGAGTCTGGAACACCAATAAGTGTGGCTCTCAACGTTACTAACGAAGTGCAACATGGTTCACCTATTTGGGAAACTGTTGTTTCCTTAGAATTTGAAGTACACTTACTATGTGGAACATGAATCATACTCTTGTGTTTTACCTGAAAGAAATGAAATCATATGTTCATTCATATAAAGACTTTGTATCATTGTTCACATTTCAAGTTTTATTCACCATTTTTACAATCTGGAAGTACACATCAGCAAGTTTTTTGGATAAAAAAAATTTAGGCCTATTAATAGAATACTTGACAATTAGATCTAAAAATGAAAATAAAAACAAAAGCTATAGTAACTATGGTAGGTTTATAAATGTTTAAAAGCATATTGATCAAAGGAAACCTGCTGAGAAAGGAAGCCAGACAAAAGTAAAGTAAATACACTAGGATTCCATGTAAATAATGTCCTGAAACAGGCAAAACTAACGTATCTGTAAGCTGTACAGTGATGAAATCCAGCAGCGGTTTCTCAGAGTGTGAGGTGGGTACACTTACAGGAAATAATAAGAGGACCTTTTCCAAAGTGATGGAAATACTCTACATGTTGCTGGCTGTGGTGATTATACAAATTATTTTCTTTTACTATTTCCTATTGACAAATAATATTTGTACCTACCCACACTGTCTAGTACAAAATCCAATACAAATACATGGTGTAACTGTTGAATCAGGATAATTACCATTTTTATCTTCTCAAACATTAATCATTGCTACATATTTGGAATCATTAGACTTTATTTTCCTACTTATTTTTTCATATATCATATATTGTTATAGACTATAGTTACTCATCTGTGCTGTAGAACGAGAAACTATTCTTCCTATCTAAGGCTATTTTTAAATTTTTATTTAATTTCTCTTCATCCTGCTCCCTAAGCCTCGCAGTCTCTAGTAAGTACTACTGTTGTAGGAGGTTGAACATTTCATCTCTGTCCTATAATGAAACCATGCTATACTTGTCTTTCGTGTCTGGTTTGTTTTGTTTAGTGTTATATCTTGTGTGCTATTCACACCGAAACAAGTGAAATTATTTCCTTCTCTTTTATATGTAAGTAATACCAAGCTGAGTGTATGTAGGCCATATTTTCTTTATGCATTAATTCTTTGACAGATGGTTCAGCTGGTTCTCTACCTTCAGCATGGTGAAGGTGCTACAGTAAACATGAAAGTGAGGAACTGATACAAATGTAGAGATGTATGTTCAGCAATGAGATCGCTGGTCATGTGATAGTTTTTCTTTCTTTCTTTCTTTAAATCTCAAATTTTTTTCCAGAATGGCTGAGCTAAGTAACATCCCTACCAGCAGTGAATGGTCCCCTTTCCTCTCCATCATCCCAGCACTTGTTATTTCTTGTCTTATTTTTGTTGTTGTTGTTTGTTTGTTTGGGGACTGGGAATTGAACTCAGGACGTTGTGCTTGCCGGGCAAGCACTGTGCCACTGAGCTACATCCGCAGCCCTTTTGTCTTGTTATAACACCTATGGTAATGGGTATGAAATGGTGTCTCACATTGGTTTGGATGTGCGTTTTTCGGAGTATTAGAGATGCGGAGCATGTTTTTGTGTACTTGAACCTTTGCTTATATTCTCTTGGAAACAGCTGTTCAGATCATTTACTCATTGTAAATTGCATTATTTTGCTTTTATTTAATGCGGTTTCTGGGTTTTTCTTTTTTTACTTCCCTATATATACTGAATAACAACCATTGTTAATCCCTATCATTTGGTTTGAAACCCTGTATCCTTTTTAATGCCTTTGCTTCGTGTTGCTTGTATTTTGCTATTGCTTTCTTTTTTGTAATATTTTCTTTAAATTAAATAGAAATTTTTAAAGAAATGAATATTAATCTCTTCTTGAAAAGCTAGTGTTCTTTCTGATTCTGAGAGTTGTCTCAGAACTTCTTTGCTGTTCAGAAGCTTTCTAGTTTTTTGTAATCCTGTTCATTAGTTTCATCAAAAAAAATCTTGATGCTCTACGTTTATAGGACAACAGGTTATTTTGGCTCACAATTTCGGAGATTACAGCCCATGGTCGGATATTTTTACAGTGTAGTTTTCTTACAAATTTCATTCCTTGAGTCACATATGTGTTTAGTTATTTTAAAAATGTGTCCATTTTGTAATCTGAGTAACTACTTTTCAGATAACAATAAGCAGTGTATGAACCACTGTTACTCTCCTAATATCTTGTTTTGAAATTGTGTCATTGTTTTTTCTCATTAAAATAAAAATTTTTTAACCCCCCCCAAAATATATTAGTTTAAATTTTTATTTTCAAGGGTCTTCTGATCCATAATTTAATTAATCAATAAATGCTAAGTAAAAGAAACTTAAAAATCATAACTTATTCCAGAACAATTAGAGACATTACAAGGGGGCAGGAAACAGAAATGCAGCCTTTTGTGTTCCACCCCGAGAGGCTGATAAGCAAGTGCATGCGATGGGTCAGGAGAGCAAGGGCCCCAACCTCACTGTGTGGAGACTGCTTTGTAAACTAGTTGCTGGTATGAAAACTTGGTTACTCTTACAAATACATACAATTAGGTTGACTGCTTCTCACACCATATATTTGTAAAATATATACATAATGTGTTTGCCTACCTACTTTATTTAACTAAGACATGGTATTTATGAATGCAATTATGTACATGCTTCAGTTTTTGTAGACTGCATGAGTACTTTTAACACAGACTATAGGTAACATGTAGGACTGGGGATATAGCTCAGTGGAATAAGCGCCTGCCTAGCAAGCGCAGGGTCCTGAGTTCGATCCCCAGTACCACCAAAAAAAAAAAAAAAACCACAGACTATAGGTAACATGTAGCCCATGTAATGTAGCGATTGTAAAAGTTAGTATAAAAACAATTGTGAAAATGTATGAATTTATCTTATTTCTTAATGACTAAAAACTAAAAGTAATCGCAAAATATTATTTACAGATGCTTTCCAAGACAAATAAAAATGTATGAAATAAATATTATTTTACCAACGTGCAAAGGCACCTCTGTCTCTGTTGCTCCTCTTCTTTCGCTGACAGATGGTCTTGTTCTGAAACACTTTGAAACCACAAGCTAAGGCACGAATAAACAGATGAGCATATAAAATCTTCTCATCAGATTCAATCTGTATTTGTGAGCCAGTGTGATATAATCATAGCAAATTCTTCCACTTGAGTCTAACTTTTAGTGTTTGGGATTTTAAATTCTCACAAGACACATGTTGGACAGGCTATGTGTAACAATAAAAGACTGATGAGAATTTGTCAACAAGCAGAACTACATGTTATTTGTGTTTTTTTTAAATTCAGTATATCTCTTTAAAGAATATTAACCATGTAAATGCTCATCTGTCATCACTGCTGTAGACTAAGACATTAAACTCACAAATTAATTGCCCATAGTCTAAACTTATATTGTGTCCCAGCTGGCATGATAAACACAACATTTTCAACCAATCTCTTACATTTTTAATTTCTGTAGTAGTATGATACACTAACCAAGTGTTATTGATTTAAAACAGGTCAGTATTGCCAACTACTGTTTACCATCCATCACAGCAGGGAAGAATGATCTACAGCTTATTAACAATCTCCAGCAATCCACACAGCTTATAAATTTACATCATTGGCATCCAAAACACAATTAATTTGTGCATGTTTTCCTAGCAGCAATTAGCAGCAGGCAGGAGTTTTAATGAAATAAAGTTGTGATTCCCACAGGGACTATTTATAATGAATACTAGGAGGCAACAGAGCTGCAAACTATTTACATTAAGAATTGATTAATAGCAAAGCCATTAAGCTACATATTAGGTTACATATTGCGCCAGTTTAAGGGATACTGCTAATTAAGTAATCATAATCATTTGCATGTGCTATGTCTAATTAACTTTTTATATCTTCAAGTTTTTCCTTCAGGACCAATAGCATTCAAGTGGCATTAGCAAAAGGAACATGTAAGCCATTTCTTCGAATACTGCTTTCCGATAAACTACATTTCTACGAAAACACCAAGAGAGTTTAATCAGAGTAAGTGTCTTTGCATGACAATTATTTTCCCCTCCACCACATTTGTTCTCCAGGGAATGGATTGATATTATCATAGGGTTAAGTAGGACTTTAAAATGTGAATTAAGTTTAGAAAGTATCTTTAAAACTTCTGAGAAATAAACTGTAACATTGGAGTTTTAATGCCTAAAAGGTTTATATTTATTTGTTTTCTTTATAAATGTGCTATAAAGACTGTTATATGCATAAAAGACAATAGCTAAAGAAATTTTTATCTTGGTGTTATGGGACGTCTTAGAAGACTTCTTCAACATCTGCATCAAAAATGATAGTTTCAAAATAGCTCCATTTTTTACAAATACATCTTAAAATCTGTATCTTTTCAAAGAAATTTAAAAGTATTATTTCATTCCCAAACAGCAGCTTGAAAGTTAGTTTAATTTTATCAGCTTTAAAATTTTATCCTGTTAGTGCATAATTTTACCAATTGTACATTATTTTATACTGAATTACACAGTAAACTGTCTATCATAAACTAGAATGGTATATTTGATTGTTAAGATTATCAAGTCAATTACATCATAAAAATATTGTACTTCTGCACTGAACTGCCTGGAAATTTACCAAAAACAATATTCTTTTTTAAAAGAATTTTTTAAAAAACAATAAAACAATACAGAATTTCAAAACAAGATGATAGGAAATTAACAATTGTTGTGATATTACATATTGTTATCTTCAAAGTAGTTGTTCAGATTACCAGATACAGGCATGCAAATTTTATGAAGCAATAAAGGCTCTCAATGTTCTTTTCAATAAACTAATAGAAATTAATAGAACAATTATCTTAGCTATCGTGTGTGTGTGTGTGTGTGTATATGTACTTTTTCCCTTCATAATTTTCTCCTTCCCTCCATCCCAGTTGTTCCTTCCTTCTGAGTAGTTTCTTTCCTTTTCACAATATCTATTGTATATTTTGTATCTTATTTACTCCTTCAGTTTCTTACACTAGACAAACAGTATGATGTTTACACATGTGGGTCTGATTTATTTCACTTATGAGTATGGTCTCTAGTTGCACCCTATAACCTACAAAAGTCTCAAGTTTATTTTTCTTTATAGCTGAATAATCCCCCATTGTGCAGAAATATCACATCTTTTTTATCCATTCCTTGGTTAATAGGCATTTGGGTTGTTTCCAAATCCAGCTATGACAAATTGTGCTGCTATAAACATAAGGGCACATATATCACTGTGGAATGGTGCTTTCAATTCTTCTGGGAAAATATCTAAAAGGAGAATAGCTGGGTTGAATGGAACTTCTAATCCTAGTCTTTTCAGGAATCTCCACACTGCTTTCTACAGTGGTTTCACCAGTCTACACTCCCACCAACAGTGGAGAAGAGTTTCTTTTTTCCCACAGCCTCTACAGCATTTGCTATTGGTTGATTTTTTTGTAACAGCTATTCTTTCTGGGGTGAGCTAGAACACAGTGTTATTTTAATTTGAATTAATTGAATGACCAATGTTGTTAAACATTTTTTCATATATTTATTTGCCATTGTATTTCTTCATCTGAGAGATGTGTATTCATCTCAGATGCCCATTTTTATATTGGGTAGCTGAACTTTGGAGCTCTGATTTTTTTTAACTCTCTGTATGTTCTAGATAGAAGTCCTCTGTCTGAGGGACAGTGGGCTAAATTTTTTTCCCAATTCATGGGTTTTCTTTTCACTCTGTTGGTGATTTTCTTTGATATACAAATCTTTTTAATAAGCTGAGACTTTGGGACAGGGAAGGAGCTCGGTCTGGGAAGCTGAATCGAAGCAGCATGTCTCTGTTGGAGGGGGAGGCCTGCACATGTATTCTGCCCTGTGCCTCTGGGACAGGGAAGGAGCTCCACCTGGGAAGCAGCATCTGAGCAGGCCCTCCGTGTGGAATTCTTGGCAGGTGAGGCGTATGGGTGCTCTCCGTCCTGATACTTTGGGACAGGGAAGGAGCTCAGCCAGGGAAGCTTCTGTGTGGAAGTCTTGGCCGAAAGCCTAAGGGGCAGTTTCCTGCAGAGAGGGAGCCCAGCTTGGCAGTACCATTGGAAGAGCCTTGGCAGCGGACCTTTTCAGGGTAAGGTCCGCCTGGAAGTTCTGCCTGCAGAAACTTTATAAGGGAAAGAGCCTGGCTTTGGGTTGCCACTAGAGCCGCTGTACCCGCAAGACTTTCCCACAGTTTCCCAAACAGAGGGAACCCAGCTTGGTTGTACCATTGGAGCAGCAATTGCAGTAGACCTTTGCTGAAGTGAGCTGCCTGGGTACTTTGTAGCTCAATATTTTTCATTTAACACCCAAAATGATAAGACAGAAGAGCAAAACACAGTCTCAGAACTCAACCCCACCCAGAACAGATCCAGGAAACAATGATATAGGAGAACTAGGAAGCCACATACCCACAATTTCTGAAACGATCGCATCTGAAGTAAAGAAACAACTGCATCAGACCATAGAAGAGATTAAAGCAGAAATAATGTCTCAAGCAAAAAAATGAAGTGAAAATAATGATGGAAGAAATGCTCTGCACACATAGAGAAGAAACAGATAAAGCAATAGAAGAACATAGGAAACAAATGGAAACATTACATGAGCAATTTAGGGATGAATTAGAACACATGAAACAGACTCAAAGAGACTGCCAGGAAATGAAAGCTTCCACTGAAAGCTTGCAAAACTGCTTTAATGAAGCTGAAGATAGAATTTCAGATCTTGAAGACAGCATGACAGCTGGCAACCGTGAAAGGAAGGATCTCTTAAAGTCATCAAGGACCCAGGAAAAGTCAATCTGACAGCTTGTAAGACAAGGTGAAAAGAAATATCATCCGAGTAATAGGAGTCACTGAAAGAGCAGGAGACAACACAAATGATATAGAAAGAATTTTTGCACAAATAATAGCAGGAAATTTCCCAAACATGGTAAGAGATACTTAACTGCAGTTAAAAGAAGCCTATAGAACGTCCATGAGCCATAACCCAAGTAAAGTCACGCCCAGACATATACCACTCAAGATCCCAGACATCGAGCAAAAGAACACAATATTAAAAGCTGCTAGAGAAAAGAAACAGATCATCTATAAAGGAAAGCCCATCAGAATCACAGCAGACTTCTCCATAGAAACCATGATATCAAGAAGAACTTGGAGTGAGGTACTATAGATTTTGAGACAAAACAGCTGCCAACCCAGATTGATGTATCCTGCAAAACCATCCTTCAAATTCAGTGGAGAAATAAAACATTTCCACGACAAAGAACAACTGAAGAACTTCATGAGTGCCAAACCAACATTACAAAAAGTACTAAAAGATATTCCAGACAGAGCAAAGAGAGAACACAATCTCAAGAACAATAGAAAGGAACCCTCAAACAGAACAAGAAATTAAACAGATAGCAAAAGTAGGAAAGCAACATCAAATAAATAGCATGACAAAAATAAACCAGCATAAACCACTTATACCCGTTAATGTAAATGGGCTCAATTCTCCAGTAAAAGAAACAGATTGGCAGAGTGGATTAAGAAACAAAGTCCAAAGATATGCTGTATACAGGAAAAACATTTTACTCAAAAGGAAATCCACAGGCTGAAAGTTAAAGGATGGAAAACAATTCTCCATGCAACAGGTTCCCAGAAAAAAATCAGGGGCAGCTATTATGTTTGCAGATAATGTAAACTTCAATCCAAAAACAATCAAAAGAGAAAACAAGGCCACTACATACTAGCTAGGGGAATGCCGCAAGAGGAAGACAGAACAATCCTAAATGTTTATGCACCAAATACTGGAGCACTAAACTTTATAAGTCAAATCTTAACAGACATGAAAAACCAAATAATTTATAACACTATTGTAATAGGGGACCAAAACATCCCTCTGATGCAAAGAGACAGGTCAACTGGACAAAATCTCAGCACAGGAATAACAGACCTGAACCAAAGGTGCGAACAAATGGACTTAGTAGATGTACACAGAGTGTTCCACTTCACAACATCAGAATACACATTTTTCTCAGGTGCACATGGGTCTTACTCTAAAATAGACCACATTCTAGCCCATAGATCATATCTACCTAAATGAAAAAGAATTGAAATTATCCAATGCATATTATCTGACCACAGTGCAATGAAATTGGAAATTAATGACAAAGGGAACTCCAAAAACCACATAAACACTTGGAAATTAGACAACAACCTCCTGAGTAATCAATGGGTCACACAAGAAATTAAAGAAGAAATTAAACAATACCTACAAAAAAATGAAAATGCAAATGCTACCTACTGGATCTGTGGAATGCAATGAAAGCAGTCCTCAGAGGGAAATTTATAGCGATCAACTCACATATAAAGAAAACAGAAAGGGAGCAAATAAATAGCCTAATGCTACACCTCAAACTATGAGAAAAAGAGGAACAAGCCAAACCAAAAGCTGAAAGAATGGAGGAGATTGTAAAACTCAGAGCAGAAATTAATGCAATTGAGATGAAGAAAATAAAACAAAAAATAAGTGAATCAAAGAGTTGGTTCTTCAAAAGAATAAATATAATTGATAAATCCCTAGCCAATCTTATCAAAAAAAGAAAGGAAAGAACTCAAACTCACACAATAAGGAATGAAAAGTTTGAAATCACTACAGATCCCACAGAAATTCAAAGATCTTTCATACCTACTTTGAAAATCTTTACTTCCATAGGATAGAAAACTCAGAAGAAATGGACAGATTCCTAGAAATGTACGAATTTCCAAAATTGAATCAGGAAGATACAAAAATCCTTAACAACCCAATATCAATTAATGAGATTGAGAATGTCATTAAAAAATTGATGACAAAGAAAAGCCCAGGCCCTGATGGGAATTCTATAAAACATTCAGAAATGATTTAATGCCAACACTCCTGAAATTCTTTAATGAAATTGAAAAGAAAGCAATTCTCCCTAACTCATTTCTGGAGGCAAGTATTATACTGATACCAAAACCAGAGAAGGACCCAACGAAGAGAGAGAACTACAGGCCAATCTCCCTAAAGAACATAGATGAAAAGATACTCAATAAAATACTAACAAATAGGAGGCAGCAAATCATAAGGAAAATTATACACCACGACAAGGTTGGATTCATTCCAGGAATGCAAGGATGGTTCAATATTCTCAAATCAATTAATGTAATACATCATATCAATAGAGCCAAAGACAAAAACCACATGATCATCTCCATAGATAAAGAAAAAGCTTTTGATAAAGTCCAATATGCATTCATGTTAAAAACCCCTCCAAAAATAGAAATAGAAGGTCTTTACATCAATCTGATCAAAGCCATCTATGACAAACCAACAGCCAACATCATATTAAATGGACAAAAACTGAAAACTTTCACTTTAAAGTCAGGAACAAGACAAGGATGTCCACTATCACCACTCCTATTCAACATACTTTTGGAAACATTAGCCAGAGAGATTAGACAAGAAAGAGAATTAAAAGAAATAAGGAAAGGAAAGGAAGAAGTAAAACTATCATTATTTGTAGAGGACATGATACTTTACATGGAAGACCCCAAAAACTCCACAAGAAGACTCTTTCAATTAATTGAAAAATTCAGCAGTGTAGCTGGATACAAATTCAACACCCAAAAATAAATAGCATTCCTATACACAAACAACAAACATACTGAGAGAGAAATTAAGGAAATCATACCTTTTATAATAGCATCTAGGAAACTGAAATATTTAGGAATCAATCTAACAAAGGGTGTAAAAGATTTATTCAGTGAAAACTACAGTATTCTGAAAAAAGAGATTGATGAGGGTTTCAATAAATGGAAAAACATCCCCTGCTGATGGCTAGGAAGAAACAACATTGTGAAAATGGCCATACTACCAAAACTGTTGTACAGATTCAATGCAAT
This sequence comes from Dinomys branickii, assembly GCA_004027595.1. Lineage (NCBI taxonomy): Eukaryota > Metazoa > Chordata > Mammalia > Rodentia > Dinomyidae > Dinomys > Dinomys branickii. The sequence continues at coordinate 21,566 of PVLD010005905.1, read as the reverse complement.
TCCCATTAAACTACCATTAGCATACATCACAGATCTAGCGAAAACATGGCTTAAATTCATCTAGAACCAGAAGAGACCAAGAATAGCAAAAGCAATCCTGGGCAACAAGGACAAGTCAGGTGGAATCACAATCCCTGTCCTGAAATTATACTACAAACTACTGTAATAAAATTAGTCTAGTACTGGCTAAAAAATAGACCTAAGGATCAATAGAACAGACTGGAAGATGCATCCAAAATGACAAACACACTTAGCCACCTAATATTCGACAAAGGGGCCAAACAAACTCACTGGAAGAAAGATAGCCTCTTTAATAAATGGTGCTGGGAAATTTGGCTTGCCTCTTGCTGAAGACTGAAAATAAACCCAAATCTATCACTATGCACCAAACTCAAGTTAAAATGGATCACAGATCTCAACATTAAAACAGAAACACTAAATCTATTGGAAGAGAAAGTAGGTAAAAATCTTGAAGACATAGGAGTAGGCAGAGAGTTCATGAACAAAAATCAAACTGCAAGGGACACACTTCAATAAATCAGTAACTGGGACCGCATCTTACTGAAAAGTTTTTGCACATCTAAAGAAATCACCAGAAAAGTAAAAAGAAAACCCACAAATTGGGAAAAAAAATCCTAGCTGACTTTCCCTCAGACAAAGGTCTTCTATCTAGAACATACAAAGAATTAAAGAACATGAACCTCTCCAAATTCAAAGACCCAATCCACAAATGGGCACCTGAGATGAATACACACTTCTCAGATAAAGAAATACAAATGGCAAATAGGTATATGAGAAAATTCTCTACATCTTCAGTCATTCGAGTAATGCAAATAAAAACAACATTGAAGGGGCTGGGGATATAGCTCAGTGGAGTAAACACCTGCCTGGCAAGCACAAGGTCCTAAGTTCCATCCCCAGTACCCCCCCAAAAAAACAGCATTGAGATTTCATCTCACCCCAGTAAGATTGGCCAACATTAAGAAATCATCCAATAACAAATGCTGGTGAGGCTGTGGAGGAATAGGAACTCTACTCCACTGCTGGTGGGCATGCAGGCTCGTGAAACCACTGTGGAGACTGGTTTGGAGATTCCTCAGCAAACTAGGTCTACAGGTCCCATTCAACCCAGCTATTCCCCTTCTGGGTATTTTCCCAGAAGATCTGAAAACATCATGTCACCACGATATATGTGCACCCATGTTTACAGCAGCGCAATTTGTCATAGCTAAATTGTGGAACCAACCCAAACGTCCATCCACAGAGGACTGGATAAAAAAACTGTGGCATTTTTATGTAATGGAATATTACTCAGCTCTAAAGAAAGACAGATTTGAGGCTTTTATAGGCAACTGGTCAGAATTAGACACGATACTCATAAGTGAAATAAATCAGAGGTACATAAGCAAGCACCGTATTGTGTCACTGGTGTAAGAACCCGAGGGTGGGAATGTAAATCAGGAGTCATGAAGGGAATCTGATGAAAAGTAAAGAGCAAGTGGGATGAGGCAAAGGAGAAAAGGAAGAAAGGGACAGATATGTGTGTATATGTGCACATGCAGGTTGGCTAACATGGTGCCACTATTGACTTTTGTCACTTTAGGGTAAGGAACAGTTAATGATTGATTGTTTGATCAAGATTGTATGTCTATATGTGTTTTCCTGAGCATATACTTTGGAGTTATCAATACGTAGTCCAACAACCATTGTTAATTCCCTATCACTTTGTCTATAATTCAATTTTGATTGTACTGTTCTTGTGCTACTTTGTGTCTCTTTGTTAATGTTTTCCTTTTTTTGTTGTTTTTCTTTTATACTTTTAGAAATTAAAAAAGATGCAATCCCAGATGTTGATTCTTTGAATCATTTCCTGTGTAGTTTGCTCTTTGTTTATGATCTCTCTGCCTACCTCCATATCTTCTAGATTTGTATCTATTTTCTCTTCCAGTACATTTAATGTTTCTGTTTTAATATTTAGATCTTTGATCCATTTTGACTTTAGTGCATGGTGATAGACATGGGTCTAGTTTTAATCTTCAGCATGTAGAGAGCCAGTTTTCTCAGCACCATTTGCTAAAGAGGCTATCTTTCTTCCAGTGAACATATTTGGCTCATTTGTCAAAGATTAGGTAGCTGAGTGTGTTTGTAGCTATGTCTGAATCTTCTAATGTATTCCTGTGATCCTCAGGTCTGGATTTTTGCCAGTACATAGAAGATTTTATCACAGTAGCTTTGTTGTATAACTTCAAGTCAGGGATTGTGATGCCTCCTGCCTTGCCTTTGCTGCCCAGGATTGCCTTTGCTATTCTAGGTCACTTCTGGATCCAGATGAATTTTATGAATGTTTTCTCTAGATCTGTGAGGTATGATAATGGTATTTTGTTTGGAATTGCATTGAATCTGTATAAAAATTTTGGGAGTATGGCCATTTTCTCAATTTTAGTTCTTCCTATCCATGCGCAAAGAATATCTTTCTCTTTTCTGAAATCCTCTTAGATCTCTTTTTTCAAAGTACTGTATTTTTCACTACATATATCTTTTACTTCCTTTGTTAGATTGATCCCTAAGTATTTTGGGTTTTGGATGCTATCATGAAGGGTGTGGTTTCCATAATTTCTCTCTTAGTGAGTTTGTTTTTGATGTATAGAGATGCTATTGAGTTTTGAGTGGTGGCTTTGTTTCCAGCTACACTACTCAATTTGGTTATTTAATCTAGAAATCTTTTGGTGGAGTTTTTCTGGTCTTCTATGAAGAGTATCCTGTCATCCTCAAATAATGATAATTTAACTTGTTTCTTATCCTTATTCCTTTTATTTATCTCAATTAAAATCCTGAAAATTCTATTTCATACACTGAATATTTATTGTGCTTAAAGTACTATGCTATGTCTTAACATACAGCTCATTATGACTAATACAAATATCTTAAAAAAAAGATTTTATAATCATAATTTTGCAGATGACAAAGTTAAGAGTGAAATGTTAAATCACTTCTAATTTAAACAACTAGCAAAAGACCTACTATGGACGTCAATTCTGACTTCTTTAGATCCAAAGAAAACCTTACCACTTACCTCAAATATTATCTTTCTGAATAACCATTTCTGGAAGAATTTATAGCCATTGTTTTTCACATTTATTGAGAGTTATGAGAATTCTTTTAGACTACTTTACTAAAGCCAGGGTTTTCTACACACATGCTGTAGCTAATTCAAAACATTCATAAACCTCTTTGTCATTCATTCTTTGCCATTCATTTTGAACTTGGGTTATCTCTCTTGACTAAGAGAAAATAGTAGAAACACTGCTGTACCACTTTCTGGGGCCACTTCCTAATTCTTGGAGCTTCTCTTTGGGAATCATGGGTTCGTATATAACAGTTCTGAGTACACAGAACCTGGTATCCACATACTAAATTTGAGTAAGTAGTTTTAGTGCAAATCAGGTGGAATAGAAAAACTACTTAGTAAATTCTATCCAAATTCCTGACCTAGTGAAGTGTGCACTGAACTGTGCTTAATATAGAAGGAAGGATCCTGGCCTTGGGCTCTGAACAGACCCTAAAATAGAATGAGGACATGGAGTCGAGGCCAGTTTATTCTGCACTGGGGAAGATGTGCTTAACCACAGTCCCCTGCTGTAAGCTAGGGCTGTAGGTCTGCAGGGAAAGCCTGCTGCCATGCTGACACCCGTCTGACCACAGGCCCCCTCCCACGATAGTCCACTGACAAAGTTCCTTATTAACAATTCCCGATCTCTTGTCACCACTCCAGAATGCCTCAACTTCTAATGTCACAACCTTTCCACAGGACCTGAAGATTCTACGGCCACTAGGATTCTTTGTTAGTGGTGATGCTAGTGGTTTTCCGCAGATGTCAATGGCAAAACATCTCTGAGAGTCCATGAGGGAGACAGTCAAACAAAACCAAAACTAAGAAAGAAAAATGAAGCAAAATGTAATTCATCTCATGCATAGTGGGATTTTTTTTTTTTTTTTTTTTGGCGGTACTGGGGATCAAACTCAGGACCCTGCACCTGCTAGGCAGGCGCTTATTCTACTGAGCTATATCCCCAGCCCCATAGTGGGATTTTTTTTCACGGTTTGTGATGAGCTTCTGAATTTCTTTGCAGTAATAAGGTAAAATGAATTAAGTCATGCCAGTACTAACCAAAATATAGTCACAGACACAGTAGTGAAGCTTAAGTAACTAAAAGTATAACCTGTGATTTACAATTTTGTTTTTATATTTACATATGAATTTATATATATATATATATATATATAATACTCAATAATATTTAATATTACTAATTTTAGTACAAAATTAATGTTGATTACTTGGCTTTTAAATATATGTTTTTTAACATTGGGTATATTTTTATATGTTGAAAGTAGAAAATCTTGTCGGTAATATATTGTCACTGCTTTTGCAGACTCATTTTTTAAGATATAAGATGTGAAAGTATTTAAGAAAAATCTGGGACGAGTGCTAAGCATCCAAACTTACATATGAACTAAAGGAGTTAGAATGTCAGCTGTAATTAGCCAAGTTAAGTGATTAAGTACAACTTGTATAAGTCATAGAGCTGCTCATTAGCAGTGTTTTATTTTGCACCCAAACCTCTCATATCTTTAGATCTGCTTAAATGTTCAATCTCCATGTAGCTTATGAAATTGCTTTCAGATTGCTTGAGTTTCATGCAACATCAAATCAAACATAAGTAGCAATACAAAAGGCCCATGGCTACAATAGGTTAGGAGACAGAGTAATTACTTTTAATTAATTTTAAAATTTCTCCTGACATTGTGATAGACTGTGTTCCTACACAAACTCTGGAAGAAAAGCTGACTGCAGAAGGAAAAAACATATGCATAAAAGATCTAATCTGAGGGCACGCCTGCCCCAGGCGGAGCCAAGAGACCACACAGAATGAGCGAGTCTCTAACCTCAGCCTCCTGCCCTCCTGGGACTACAGAATCTTTTCTCACTCTTTCGGTGCACATGTGACGTATTTGGGATAGCACAAAAGAAATATCTTCAAGCAAAATTGACCCAGTTTTTAAGGGAAGACAAGATTCAACTTTGGAAACCTCCACATACAGAAAATAAAATAAAGAAGTTGATTTGGCATTAAAGGACCTTGCTAATAGAAGTTCTAACAACTCAGATGTTGTGAAAGTGAAGTAGAAAAGATTATAGAAGAAATACACTGCAAAGCAATTGCACATGGAACAGGACATGAAAATTACAAAACAACTGGAATTGCTACCATTGAGGTGTTTTTACCTTCAAGGCTAAAAATAGACAAGAAAAATGTGCTAGAGACCCAATTGCACATCAATAGCAGAGACCTGCAGTCTAAAATAGCCAAAAACCTTTGGATTTCAAGAAAATTATATCAAGATTGTTATAAATAAGAACCTGCTTCAACTAGGGAAAAGCCTGGACAAGCAAGGAGTGACTCACAGCATGAAGGGGACGGTGTTCTGCTCGAGCTCAGGCAGTCTGAGGTGCGGAAGACCTTCCTGGAGGATGAGGAGAGACAGAATGCGGCCGAACTAAAAGAGAAGCACATTCAGAGGATGAAGAAAGGCCTGGAGATCCTGGCAAAGAGAGCCAAGATGGTGGAGGATGCCGAAATCACACCCTACATAGACATAGCGAACCAGACAGGCAGATCCATACACCAGTCACTGGCACAGAAGAAGGTCCTCAGGTTAGCGGTGGGCTACCATGAGAAGGGCAGAGCCTTCCTGAAAAGAAGAGAGTTCTGGATGGCCTTGCCGGGCCTCCTGGACGCCAAGAGACACTTCTGCGAGTGTGGTGGAGACGACTATGCTGTGCTCCGGCTGGACATTGTGTGGTGATACTTTCTCCTGGAGCAACTGGAATGCCTTAATGATGCAGAAAGAAAGCTCAGCTTGGCCCAGAAATGCTTGAAAAATTGTTATGGAGAAAATCATCAGCAAGTGAAAACATGAAACTGTGGGAAAGAGAAGGTGTTGTTTTTAAAACTACTTGCTTCAGGGGATCCGAAACTACCACAGTGGAAATGGAGAAGAGGCCTGTGAGTATCTCAGTAAAGCATGGCCGCTATTCAAGGAGCTTCACATCGACCCCTTGAAAGTGCACAGCCTGATGCAGCTGGGGTTCACACCCACGAGGCCCTGGCTGGCTCTGTGCCCCTGCAATGGCAATGTGGGTTGTGCGACCCAGATCCGATAAGAGAAGGAGAAGGAGAAGAAGCGGCACTGCTTGGGAAACATCAGCTCTCTGAAAGGCATGAGCTACTCTGCACGCACTGCCAAGCAGGCCCTGCGTCAGGCCGGTGGGGACCTGGACGGAGCCCTGAAGATCCTCCTTGGGAACACTCAGATGTGGTGGCTGACCGACTGGGCTCCTGGCCCCAGCAGCCGCTGAGAGAGTCCTTCCCAGGAGGGCATTCACCAGCTAGTGTACATGGGCTTTGACTTGGCAGCGGCTGAAGCTGTGCTGAGGGTATGCAAGGGCAACATCCAGCTGGCTACACGCCCTCGCGGTCCAGGGCAGCGGCCTCTTCCTACCTGCATGTGCGGAGGGAGACCCCTTGTTCACACCACACATGTCCTCTTAGTACTCCACAGGACCCTCCAGTGCCTTCGCAGACAAGGACAAGGAGACAGAAGCTGTCAGTGAGTCCTGGAGGACATCCCCGAGCATGAGGAAAATTATCTCGACTCCATTCTGGAAGACAAGGAGATTATTATTGCAGAGTATTTGCCCTATGTAGAATATACAAAGTCAGCAACAACTAAGCCATGAACAGAAGTGAGTGCATTTCTGGGTATAAATTCTGTCGTTGCAAAACGCCCAGCTCGGGTCTTTTGTTCTTGCTTCCTCTGACGCCTCCAGAGCGCCTCCTCTTCAAGGTAGGAAAGGGAGGATGAGAGGCAGGGGCGGCCATGCGAGACTCTACGCTGCTGGTCCCCATCTGTCTCCAGGGAGGCGCCCCTCTCCCTCCGGGTTTGGATTCTCCTCAGCAAAGCGGAGCTTGCGCCTGTTGTTCCTGAGAACACGGCCCTGGGGGAGGTCTCCAGGGCGTGGGAGCGGACCAGCATGCAGACCCGGCTGACACTCTTCCTCTCAACCAGCCTTGCATAGAGCTGCCTTCCCTACCCGCTGCGGAATCCTGCCCTCGCACCTGTGACCCACTCGGGGGAGGCCCCCCCCCAGGCCCCCATTCGCTCCCACAGTTGTCCCCTAGGTCCTGGTCCAAGCGGCTGCACCGCATAAAGACGCGGCCCAGGCCTGCGTCCTGAGATGCTGATGCTTTCTGTAGTTGAGAACAACGTGCGTTGATGTTCAGACTCCCCTGTGCATCCGGAATGCCTCACAGAGTCTTTTATCAAATATGAAAGCTTTAAATGCTAAAAATAAATAAATAAGTAAATAAATAAGATCTAACTCTAAAAAAATAACAGTAACTTATGGAATTATGTGTGCTATTACATTTATGGCAAGCTTTAAGTAAGTCCTTATTGTACAACTGTATCTTTAGGAAACACCCAAGTATAATTTCCTAGGGGAGAAGAACGATAGAAAGTAGGTCTGTGTTGACTGTTACTGCAGAAATTACACTTGGAAGATCTACTGTTGTTTTGTGGCTTCTTTTGTGTAGCATGTAATAATTTTAGGACTATAGTTTACAGAGTTATAGTTTCCTAAATATAGGTATATCTTACTTATGGAATAAATAATTTATGAAACTTCTATACAAAGCAATTAAAATTTTTTCACTTGAAATTTAGTTTTCTGTTCCATAAAATATTATTATGTCTAATATTCGAGTCTACTTTATAGAGATTTTGTAGGAATAGTTATACACTTCTTTTATTGGGTAAAGTGTTAATGATTCTTTTTCCTATATCTTAATTTTCTAGGTAACAGGATATTGTTAAGACTACAAATCTTTATCTCACTTTATACTTCGCATTTTAAATGTGCCTGTAGCTCTTGAAGTTAACAGATTATAGTGAGTTGATCTGTAACTTACTTATAACTCATGAATAATAATTCAAGACTTTTGTCAGTTCTCTTTATAGCTCTGAGCTTTGTGCTGTGGCACTATTGTAACCAATGAGCTTTATACAAAGCATGATTATTGCTAATTGAAAAAGTCTTTATAGGGGCTGGGGATATAGCTCAGTGGAATAAGCGCTTGCCTAGCAAGAAAAAGTCTTTATAGCTCCAAGCCATTTCAATCAGTCCTGCATTCCAATGCTCCCAATTCACATTTCCAATTCCCCCTCCCTCCTTAAATTCAGACCTCTATTTACAGCTGGTTCCAAAACCTTTATTGCTGGAAAGTTTTGAAGCAAGCTCAAATTCAACATCTCTAAGAGAGAACTCATTCTGTTCTATGCACACATATTCTTTCTCTTCTATTATGTTTTCCCCCCATTCTCAGCAACCTTGACTTAGTCTGCTGATAATCATTGTTTTCCCACTGTGTCATAGTATATGCCTTTTTTTCTCCATTCTTTCTACTTACCGCCACCAGAGCTGTGTTCTTGCAGACCATATACTTTAGTCACTATAGCATCATTCCTGTTGCTCAGCAAGCTTCTGTGACTCCAGACATAACTCCTTAGAATGTCTCTCTTTTCTTCCAGCAAGTGTCTAGTCATCATTAAAGATTCAACCCATTTTCATTTCAAAACACCATTCCTTAAAGAGTACAAACTTGCTTTACCTAGTCCCTGGTATTCAGAGAGAATTTCACATATGTCATCTGTAGAATACTTTTCATATTGGGCAATCTCAAATATACAGATCATTATCAAAATACTTATTATAAATACACACTTGAAGATTAAACAGGTCTGTTTATCATCGACTCATCTTTTGGACACCAGTTTAATATTTCAGTTTAAACACAATATCTACATAGAGGTTATTTAAGATTAGATAAAATAATATTTATAAACAACAAGGAAAACATCTATCAGCTGCTAAGGGTTTAGAATGGTAGCTGGTTTTGTGAAATGCATTATAGTTATCTTTATCTTACTTTTCTTTTAACCTTCCAAAATGTTGCAGTATTTATTGTATCAAAATTGCAAGCGCATCCTCTGGCCTGTAGCAGAAGGCACCACCGTCTGTATTCAGTGGTGGTTACAGCTTGTATGCAGCTGTCCCCCAAAGCCTTGTGTGCATGTAGGCGAGGCTTTTCAGAGGTGGCTGGATCTACAGCAGTGGTGGCAGCCCCATGGCATGGGTATTATTGTATTTTTCTATTAAGACAAAAGATGTTGATGCATGAGTAGTTTTTTTTATGAACTACAAGTTTAGTATTCAGGTTTAATTGCAGTGTTGATTCTTTGTGATAAATAAGTGGATTTTGAGTTGCAGCTGGGCACCAGGTCTCTAAAACATTTACTGTCACTGATGTGATTGTGAGATGTACATGAATGTCAATCAAGGGTGTGATACTGCAATTAAAGGTAGGATGTATGGAACTAACATAACCCACTGATTTCCTCATCATGGTTCTGGGTGTGGAAATGGGAAGGCCCATTATGAGTGCAGGTGATGCCACCCAAAAGCCTGAGAGCATGGATGGGACAAAAGGGAAAGCCAGGTTGCCTGCTGCTGCTTGCTGCTTCACTGCATCCTGTCTGCTTTACCATGGACTGTTTCTTCTTGGTGTTGCCCCTCTGCCATGCCACCCTGCATTGGCTGGCTAACTATGGACTAAAACTTCTATAAACTGTAAGCTGAAATAAACTCTTTCTCCTTTAACTTTGAGTGTGAGGTATTTTGTCTCAGTAATGAAAAAAGTAGCTATAACAGTAAGTATCATATTGACTAGGGCTGTAATTTTAAAAGTTCTAGTCACAATTCTTATCAAAAATTATATACTTTCTCATAATTTGAAGTCATTGTGATGTGCTTTGATATTATTAGTGTTATAAGGACAAAAAATAAAACTCCAAAAGCTTTGAGTTATGGCTGATTATACAGATATATATCTATAAACTGTTTTGAAGTACAAGAATTCTCACAGGAATGGAAGAATACATTCTTATCTCTATGTTGAATATGATGAATAATTTTCAAGAATTAGCTTCCCATAGGTATGATTTTAAATTTATATTACTTCTGGGATCTCAACACATTTCTTTCTTCAAAATATGCTTGTAACTTCTCCAGAAGTGCTAGGAGAAAAAATGGTTAGGTGGTAATTGTTGCATTGCTTTTGGTTAGATCTTTTAACAAAGATATGTTTTAAATCTATAGCTCCATAACTAAAAAGCTGAAACATTAATGACTTTCATTCTCTGAAGAGAGAACCTCACCATCTTGTCAATGACTCATTCTCCATGTAGAGGAGGAAACCATTTTATACAATGGGATGCCTTAAAGAAAAGGTACAGGGCAGGTGAGTGGTTGTTCAATGATCCACAAGTATGGTACTGTAGAACACCTGATTTTAGTCCTTCAGGTGTGAGAAACATTTGTGTAAGGTAATAAACACAAAAGTGTGAGGTGTTATTGTTAGTGGTAAAATCTTAAATACTAAAGTGGCAACGGTATGCAGTACCACTCACCCATGTGCTGACACTTTTGTACAGAATAATTTACTACAAAAGTGAAGGAATTAGAATGTTTCAAGGAACTGACTTAATTCCATGATTTAGTTGATTTAACTTACGGTTTGTCTAAGGCAACAGAAGATACATGTCCTGTGTATGTGGTACAGGAGTATTAAGATAGCATTCTATAAATACGACCCACCTCTCAGGAGAGAGTATATGAATTCATTGTTTATGAAATATAATCATTGTTACTAATATCATCGCCATTACCATTGGAGTACACATAGTCCAGATTATTTGTCTAGGCACTTTTGGCATTCTGCTACACTACACATTATTTGTAAATGTATGTTCTTTGCTGTCCAGTTCTGGCCAGCCAAACCCTGATAGAGGAATGAAGAAGTGAGACATAGGGAATATCCTAGTTGGTGGACCTCAGGTGTTCAGCCAAATGGAATAAAGCCCTGAATGGACTCAAACCCCCAGATTTATTGAGGAGAAATAAAACCATAGAGTTTTGCTGAGCATAGATGTTTGCTTGAGGTAGCAAGGCAGGAGGGTAGGCATGACAGTTTGGCTGAATAATTAACTTGAATCTGATTGTTTCCTCTGGAGTTTTTATCGTTTTTCTGGTTAGGTCCATCTCTGTCTAAGCTGGAAAAATATTCTGTCTTCAAGGCATTTTGACTTCTATGACTTTGCAGTCGTCTGCCTCTCAAGGCAGCACAAGCAAACATCAACCTGTCTGGTGTGTGAAAAACTCCACACTCTACCTTAATGTGTTCGCTGATAGATGTCTATTTATATATCTATCTATTTACTTTTAGTCAACCATATGCAAGTATTTCATGGTAATGGGTTTATCAGCCCCAAAGGACCCACATATAAAAGATTTTTTATGAGATTCTCTGAAGAAAATAAGATGAATTTATTACAATCTTAGCAATCAGATTTACAATCTCATATCTGTGCTGTTCTGCATCTAATTGACATAGCTGGCTACTGAGAGGTTAGGAAAGCATTAAGTAACATGAAAGCCACCAGCCACAGGTGACGTGGAGAATTTTAAACTAGCTACTCTGGTTTATGATGTCCTGTAAGCTTAAAATTTCCACTGCATTTTGTAAACCCAGAATGAAAAATACAAGATAAATTATTGTTTATTAAAATGATTGTATTTTGGCTAAATGTTTAAATAAATATATTTTCTACATAATTTTATGTATTTCTTTTGTTTTGTTTACTATAAAATTTAGAACTATGTGTAACTACATAATATTTTTACCACACAATACAAAGTTAGAATGTTTGAAATTCATGAGGATAGGATCTGATAAATTTCAAAGAGAAATGGTCAAGGATTAGTAGAAGACACATTAAATCAGTTCTGTGACTCTATAAGTCATCCACTGTACGAAAACTATCTTAAGGTCAGACCTCAGGGAGCTGTTCTGATAGTCTTGTTTGCAGTGAAAAAAACGTGACAGGCACATTTCACAAGAGACAGTCCTTCAAATAAAATAAATTGTATGAACTGAGGAAGCTTCCCCTATGCTGCCATGCTGCTGATGTTTACGTGAGCTGAAAACTTGTTGGGAAAACTGAGTTTCTAAAATCAAGCACTCTTCATAGCCTAATTGACTTGACAAATTGATTATTAAAAATACTGATGTTCTGCTTACACAGAATGGTAGGAAATGAGATTCCAATGAGGAACAGATGAATTGAGCATTGTGTTATCTTTATCTTTTTTCACACATTCTTTATTTCCACTCTGTTCCCATCTCTGTTTATATATGTGGTTGTAATGAGAATTTATGATGTACTGAATTTTCTGTTTCTAATTTCAAAGCCACATCATATACTTTTCCTATCCAGATTTAAGAAATATATTGCATTCGTGTTATCTATTACTTGTGACAGGATGGAATTAGTCATATTAACTCCCTTTATTGACACTAGGTTACATTTTTATATGTTCTTTTTTATATATTTTGCTGTTTTATTTAAATATTTAAAAATTAATAAAACCTAAAATTATTCATGATGAAAAATTCTAAAAATCTTTCTTAAAATTTATTGTATTTGTGTTATGAAGCATAACACATATAATCTAACATGATGTGAATAAATGTTTAAGAAAGATAGAAAAATGTAATATTCATTGTGCAGTTATTAAATAAATGATTGTTAATAGTATGACTGTTTATATGCAGTTATAAACTAAGAGTTTTTGAAAATATTTTGTTATATCTGGCTTTTAACTAGTTTAATACATGTCATACGCCAGTCTCCAATCACACAATCTCCTATCTAGCCAGGTAAGTGAAAAAAGAAATACCACAAAGTATTTCAAGGGAAAAACACTGTGGTAACTGTCCTCATCTACAGCAAATTCCAGAGGAAAATATGAAGTAAGCAAAGGTGCATTGTTCCAACTTTTTCTCATCCTTTGCTGTAAATCTCCAGTTAAGGGCAAGTTTCCCTGCTCTGGGTCCACATTATAACCTGCAAAGAGAGTTACTGACAAGAAGAGCTGCTTGACAACATGTGAAATGGATTGGGTCTTTGTGGGGAGGAGTGTGGTGCCTGTTGTTCAAAAGTCCTCTAAGGGGTTGGAGTGTAGAACCTGGTAGATAGTCTCTAATCAAGGAACCCAAAGATTCCCTATTATCTGTCGATTTCCCACCATTGTGCTACTGAGGCCTAAAAGTTCCCCATTTGGAACAAGTTTCAATGTGTTCTGCACTTTACCCTAATGATTTCTATATTCTTGGTCTGCCAGTTACATCTCCCAGTTCTAAATATAGTACTAATGGATGAAAATGTTTTCATATATAACATTTTAATTAATGAATTTGCTTTTTAACTTGGTATTTATCATATACCAAATGAATGCATGAATAAAATATAAATTTTAGTTATTCCAACGGACCTATATAGAAATATCTCAACTATCATAGACCATTCAACATGTCTTAAGCAGTTTTTATAAAGATGATTTTAATGAGAACTAAGAGCAGTACTTGAACTGAAAATTAAGTAAATAAAATAATGCATATATATTTTTCATATAGTACTTTCAAACTATGCTATTACTGACTTAAAATATAGTGTAATTGCCTACTTAATGAACAGTATTCTGTTAGATAAAATCACACAAAATACAGTCTTTTTCTATAAAAATATAGAGTCTTTACAGAAAAATATAAACAATTTGAACAACCATATAAATTTATCAGATAACACAGCTAGGTCAAAATGCACCATAAGATCAAAGGGTTAATAAATACTACTCAATTAATTCAGTTAGTAAAATTATTCAGCCTTGAGAAGAGATGCATCTTGAATATTAGAAAAATATGGAAATAGTCAATTCCATTAAAGAAATCACAAGATAAGCAAACAGGTGAAATTAACCATTTAAAGATTTCCTTGCAAAAATTTTATCAAGAATGTGGAATTGCATTATATTTTAAACTTTAACTAATGCATGCTAAAAAGAATAATATATTATTTTAGGAGGAATTAATGATATATGTACAAAGGTTTTGGTTCATGACAAGAGTTTTAGAAAGGGGCAGATGATAATAATTAATATTTTTTGTACTAGTAAAAAAGAGTTTGCCCCTTTATTGTATTCTACTATGCACAAAAATTGTATCTTTCAAATAAAGTAGTGTACAGTATGCATTATAGTTCTGTAGACTTAAGGCAAATTACTTGAGGCCATAACAATTTTCCTACCAATTCTGAATTCATCAGATTGCTTTCACTAAGAAGAATGCTCTGCTAAATGTAAATAGAAAATGTTTCTTGAATGCTTATTGGATGTCAGACACTGTGGACTTTTACATACCTCTCAAATAAATTCAATCTTTCTACAAAGTTATATAATGTACACCACATTCCACAAGTGGAACTTGATCAGATAGTCAAGGACACTTTTGATGCATATGAGACCCTATATATTCCTGAAATGACACTATCTATAAGTTAATTCTTTCAGATTTCACATTTACTACCAAGATAAATATTAAGGAACATCTACACTTAAGTTCAAAATTTGAGAGCAATACTTTATCAATCTTATTATTAATTCACCTTTTTCAAACAATGGAAATAATTGCATAGAAACAAAGTTGAGGGCCGGGGATATAGCTCAGCAGTACAGTGGCTGCCTGCTAAGCTTGAGGTCATGAGTTTGATTTCTGTTACCAAAAAAAAGAAAAGAAAGTTGATATAAGCCATGTTTAGAAGTATTCACAACCAAAATTTTCTCGAGAAGTAAAATGATTTTTATGTTACAAAGAAGGTGGACCCAAGGTAAAAGCCACATATTACATGTCATAATTATTAGTTGACTTCAAGCAAGTCACATTTCTTGTAATTCAATTTTGCAACCATTAAGTGGAGATTATATGCATACTTCATTGTTTAAATAAGTGTTTAAATAAGTTAATGAAAGTGAAATCCTTAAAAAGTTACCTGGTAACCAATACCTACATACTGACTGTTATTATAACCAAACAAATACAAAAGCTACAAATGTTTTTATTTTATCTATGGTTATACCTATATGCATAAATTCAATTGCCAATCTTCCTCTCACGAAAATTTATGGTCTAGTGTCCAGAATTATGCAGACCAGTTTTACTCCCTGGCTATGATCAGCCGGGTGACCTACTCAGTTTGAATTACATTACCTTGTCCCATTGCGTTGATCTGATATTATATGTTGGTTAGCATCTGTTTCTGTTTCTATGGATTGTCTGGCTGTAAACTTTGAAGTCATTTCACTACAGTTTAATTGATGTCAAAGCCATGAATATGTTTAGGATCTGACATTTTTGCTTCGACTCTATATTAATGATTAAAAACTGTACTGTTGTTAACTATAAACTGCTTTCATAGATAAAGACACTGAGTCTTTAAGGTTAAATAACCATGCTCAAAACTCAGCTCATTAAGTATCTTTCAGATTTCGGCCTCACAGAGACTCCCCCAATCCCAGAACAGCGTCTTTGTCCTACTGTCTTCACCTTCCCAGGTTTCCTGCAGATGCTGTCATCTCTAGCCACCTTGTTCTTGGTCAGCCAGGTGGTCCCCTCTCCCTAGCCGTTACACACAGTTGCACCTATCGACTCATGCAGAAGTTTCAGGGATCCAAAGAAATCACTCAGCTTGCATTAGTGTTACATGTCATCTATAAATGGTCTCATCTATTACTTACATGTCCTAGATCATGAAACTGTAGTTTCTGCCTAATCAACTACTCAGCAATAATGAGCCATAGACCAATGGCAAGGGCTTTAAGATCATGTTGCTTAAAAGATGTTTGGTGCATAAAAACACTATTTGTTCTATTGAAACACATAGATATTTAAGACTTTATTTTCTAATTATTTATTCATCATTTTATTGTACAGTCTTTACTGGTCTCATTCACCTTACGGGCTACATTTGGATAGTGAATCAAGACAGAGGCTGTGACACCGGACTATGTGGCTAGGTTGGTTTTCAAACTGCCAATGAATGTGTGATTGTTGACAGATTGCTTCAACTGTTATTACAGCAAGTAGAGAGCACAATAGCATCACCTCCATCGGGTATTTGGAGTAAGATAAATTAATACATGAAAAATGCCTAAGATAAGATCTGACAAACAGTAAGCATTCTATTAAATGTTAGCAGTGCTTATTTTCTACCTGAGGCAGTATTAGAACATGACCATATGTTCTTTAGTATTACTCACGAGTGGTACAGTTCTGGTCCATTCTCTTTGTATTTTGGTGGGCTTGTGTATTGCCAAAATGGTGCTGCACTCTGTGACTTCCGTAATGAAACCATTAATTATCATGAAGCCTCTGCTTTCTTTCTGGGAACTCTTAACCTTAAAGCCCAGTACAAAGCCCTTGAAAAATTCTGTTAAGAATTCCATGGTGGAGAACCCATAAGGAAAAGTCATACAAAAGATCATGAAAATACACTGGATGCCACATAAGGCAAGAAAACAATGACCAACAAGACTTGCTCTTGTTCACAGTTGAGGCCCCAGACAGGATCATTCAAAGTATAGAATGTGTCCCTCCTCAATTGCACTGAAATATGCAAGAACTGAAATGCTTTCAATTGATGGTCAAACTTCAAATCTGTGGAATAATTGGTCACATATTGTCTGTCTATAAAGCACTTCCTTTCAGGTCACTGCTGTTTACCCCAAATGGTCAGCCTCAAGTTCTCTTTGAACATGACCTACTTAGAGGATTTAGTGTAGTTATTAATGAGTATACATATAGTAATTTTATACACTCTACACAACCTAGCTTGAAATACACTGCTGAATTTGGGAGAATAAATCATGTCTTTTAAATTAGGTTCATTAAACTTTTACTTTATTGTAAGATGTAGACATGGCTTCTTATATTTTTCCTCAGTACCTAAAGACATTCATGATAAATAAATCTGAATAAAATTCGGCAGGGGCAGCATGATCTTTCCACTGCAAAAAAAACTCTACTCATTTGTTTTTAATTACAGTTTGTCTAGCTGCATCACCAAAGACCAGCGACTTTTACAATAGCTGCTTCTCTCATTAAAGGAAACACCACCAGCTATGAAACCATATCCTTAACCCATAAAATAAGATATTAAGACTAAAGTATTACAACACTCTTATTCCTCTAGATCATCCTCATTCTAAATTTCAATTAAACCAGCTTACTAAAGATTAAAAATCTATGTTTCATTCTCTTGCTAAATTGATTGTATATAACTACTCAATATCTCTTTAGCCTATGCAGTCAAATTATAACAAATAGGTTGTTATATAAACTGCAAGCATTTTAGTAAGTCAATTGTGTGAATCAATGCATATTCCTTGAATAACTTCCCCGGGATAGACAGTAATCCTATTCACCACATTACCCAGTGCCATATTCGGGGAACTCAAGGGGGTAGATTTTTCTTAGCAGTTTTCAAGGACTGCAATATTCTCTCAATACAGTACGTGGTAAAGTTTACACCTGAAAAGTATCTCTTTAAGACAGCTGATTTGGTTTAACTTTTTTTGAGTGTATAATTTGTGACCCTCCTTGACTCTTGTCCTGAGCTCTGTGACTTTCTGCAGAAGTGGCAGACCGCAGTCATGACAGTGGTTTCCTAAGATTACAGCGGAGCTGACAATTCCTCTTGTTCACTGGTGTGGTAACATCACAGTACGATGCATTGCTTGTGTGTGTGTTTTGTTGCTGGCATAAAGCAACTTGCTTTAGTGCCAGAGGTATAAAAATGCAGCACTTATAATTATTTATAAGAACATAACATTTGATATTGCTAATAAATCACTATGTTTCAGGTTTATGTCTTTACAATACTTTCTATTATTATTTTACAGAGGTCTCTTTCTACTTGTAAAAAAAAAAGTTTACTGTGAAACAGCATGACCCATTAAATCTACAGCGGTTTCATGGATCTTCTCTTTATTGTGTCTCCTGATTGCACGGGGAGGCCACATCAACTTGTTAACCTGTACAGTCTAGACGTGTGTGACTGTCTCCGCCATAGTCACACAAAGACAAAAGAGCTTAATGAGGCATGGCAGGATATATCCCTTCACTATGTGCTTCAGGACGTTATTTATATAGTGATCTTACTCTGTAGGTTTAGGTTTTTAGACCTGTTTTTCATGATCACAACTCGCTTCCTTGATCTAACGGCAAAAAAAAGTCCTGGGATAATTGTGCTGTTTCATCATTCTAAAATGGCGACAGTAAAATTTTAAGGTGATATTAATATGTTTATCAAACTCGTCAAAAATAGCAGGAGTTTCTTTCAGAAGTCTGAGGCTCACACGATGCCTGTGCAGATTGGGAAGCATGCAGGTGCAGATGCTGACGTGGAGACACTCGCACTTCGTTCCACTGAAAAGGTCGGGATATGCTCTTCCCACACTGTGCTGATGTCAGTAAAGCTACATTCGTCATATTTTCACCATGTCTGTATTCACATTTAATACAAGCTGCAGCACCTCGGGAAGAAGCAGCCTGTGCAAAGCCTATGCCTAAAACCCACGGCTCCAGTGACCTCTTGTTTCACCATGCACTAGAAACTCCACAGAGAAGCACTTAGAGTACCTGACAAGGCAAGCCGGGGCTGGGGATATAGCTCAGTGGAATAAGCGCCTGCCTAGCAAGCGCAGGGTCCTGAGTTCGATCCCCAGTACCGCAAAAAAAAAAAAAAAAAAAAAAAAAAAGGCAAGCCGAAGTAGCACCAGTACTTGGTCATCTCTAGCTTGAGTTATATTGTAAACATGCCCTGCTCACTTATTCTACAGATCAAACTCTTGCTTATCCATTCGTTTATTCAACTAATATCAGTTGTGCACACATTAGTTTTATAAAACAGTGGGGTTATGAAGAGTTTACACATGTTACGTGTATCTGAAAGCATGCCATGGTCAGAGCAGCATTCCTCCCCTATAGCATTATTTAGAAAAAGAAAGCTAACTTCATGAGAAAAGTGATAAGCCTCACTGCCAGAGGACTAACTGATAACTATTTTAACTATTTTAAAGACCAAATTTAATTAGTGCATTTTTATGGTAATAAGGTATTACAAAACCAAGCCTCAGAAATGCCAAGGTGTTCAATTCATAAAGATGTCGTAATAATGGAACTT
Source organism: Dinomys branickii (assembly GCA_004027595.1). Lineage (NCBI taxonomy): Eukaryota > Metazoa > Chordata > Mammalia > Rodentia > Dinomyidae > Dinomys > Dinomys branickii. The sequence goes on along the minus strand of PVLD010005905.1, from coordinate 2,309 downwards.
AGAATCCATTCCATCCAACCAACTTTGAAGATTTTAAAGGGAAACACGCTGTACTAAATCAGCATGAGTTTGGGCAGGATCCCCAGGTAAATGTAATGAATAATAAAACTCAAGAAATACTCTTATAGACACTAAGACAGACATTCATGGTGTCCGAAGAAGAAAAGAAATGTTCACAAATAGTAAGTAAAGAAATATTAATAATGGGTATTATTAGAGGTTGAACTGTATGAAGACTCCAGCACTGAATTCATATATTGAAACTTTAATCTACAGCACCTCAGAATGTGATAATATTCAGAGATAAAATCGTCAAAGAAGTAGCTGGTCAGAATGAGGCTATTAAGTGATTAGAGTGGGTTCTAGTAAAGTGTGACTGATGTCTACATAATAAAGAGAAATTTGGCCATCTGGGGTTACAGAGGGAAGACCACGCAAAGATATTGGAAAGAGAGACTACAGAATAAACCAACTGTACCATTATTCTAATCTCAGAATTCCAGCCTCTCAAATTGTAAGAAAATAAATTTCTACTGCTTCAGCCACACTGTCTGTGGTATTGTCTGGACAGCCAAAACAGGACTATTCATAAAATTGCTGATCGGATTGAGGCTGGTAGATCACAGATGGTAGGATACTTCAGAACTAACAAACCAGAGACTTCCAGAGCTCAAGTAGCTGTAACTATAGGCAAAGACGTGCCATAAAAGCTGTGGTCTGAAAAAGTTCAATATAGTTGTCAATACACTGTAGACTAGTAAGAGGGCACATAGCGAATAAATATCCAGAACAATATATTACTTCAATTTTCTGGTTTCTCTTGCAATGGCAAACAAAAACACTGAAACACCCAGGATTTGGAGGTAGATTTACTTTACATCAACAGGCACTAACTGAGATCATTCCAAAATATTAGGCCCCAATCCTTGATAGTTTGGGGCTTATATGGGATAAGCAAGCAGGAAGCACAGAAGCAGAGTATTTGATGGTGATTGATTGGTTATTATAATATGCATCACAGTGACCAGCCTTTTCTAGAAGATAGAAGTAACAGGAACTTGCAACCAGAACTATTACCTGGACAATTAACAGACTGGCTTGGGGGAGGGAATTTTCTGCTACACTCTAACTGGCTAGATCTACTTGGCATCCAAAGGGTATGTATTCCCTGCTGGCATATTTCATGTAAGACAGCCTCTGGGAAGGTAGAGGTACTCCTAAGCTGGACAAGGAGAGAGAGTAGATTGAAAAGGCAAACAGAAACAACCCAGCAGACTTGTCTAAATATCTTCCCCTCATTTTTAGAACTTGTCCTCATTTTTACTCAGAGTAGTGACCCACGCAATAAAACGAACACTTTCCCACTCTCTCTTCTGCTCATTTGTGTGGTAGCACATTAGCTTTTCTGGGATATAGACTGAAGTTGTTGAGGGCGACTTCAAGGTACACTGCTCAAAAGGAACACAGGGGCTGAGTACTTAGCTCAGTGGTAGAGCTCTTGACTAGCAAGTTGAGCAGGCTAAACTCAGTTCTCATCAGCAAAATAATAAAATTTAAAGAATAGAGCTAGCTGGAATGAGTCATTGACATTTTACTTCTCCTTTTGCTGACGTTTGTAAAGTTGGTGTGAAGGCTGACTTTCTGACAGCCATCTTGGATACTTAAGTGACCTTACACGTGGAAGTTAGGGTTGAAAATGAATGTTTGGAAAGACTTGGGTATCTGACAACTATGGAACAGCATAAAATCCATGCAGGAGCTATGTAATAGATTCTATGCAATTAAACCACTAGTTTTATTTTGTATTATATTGGAAAAGTTCAGAAATTGCAACCAAAATATTTCTCTTTAATAGAAACATTATTTTGACCTAAAGGAATCTGAGAGTCAATCTATAAGGAAAACTTTTCTGCTCTTCCTTTATTTGCTTAAATGCACAGCATAAATTTCCCTGTAGCCCAAGTGATCTCTCAGAGCTGGGACAGAAGAAAAATTTGTCATCAAGGACAGCAGGGCAACACTAATGAGTTTGTGTAAACAAACTTTATGAAAAGAGCCCTCGTTTTCCACCTGCCCTTCAAGAACATGCTTGTCCAGCAACAAGCGGTGTTTTTTTCTTCTGTTGTTGTTGTTGTGGATGTTGTTGCTGTTGTTGATGTATGCCTGTTTTCTTTCTTGTCCTTGGATTTTTGGTTCTTGTGTTTTCTTTTTTTTTTTTTTTTTTCTTTTTTTTCTGTTGCTGAGAGGATAAACTGTCTGACTAAATTTGCATGTCTGTATATGGGTCCATACATCTACAATTCGAAGAT
>PVLD010005904.1:26389-106534 GCA_004027595.1 Dinomys branickii | reverse complement strand
GGGCGTCTCCGCCGCTAACAAGCCGATCTCTGTCGGGAGTCGCCGGGGGGCTGCGCCGGCTCGGGAAGCGGGAGGGATCGAGGCGTCCGTGCTCTCAGGGCGCTAGGATCCAGCAAATCCCTCTCTCCGCTTCCGGCGGCGTTTGGGGCCCTCCGCGCGGCTCGCCCGACACGCGCGAAACGTGGGACCGCCGGGCGTCTCCGCCGCCAACAAGCCGATCTCTGTCGGGAGTCGCCGGGGGGCTGCGCCGGCTCGGGAGGCGGAAGGGATCGAGGCGTCCGTGCTCTCAGGGCGCTAGGGCCCAGCGAATCCTTCTCTCCGCTTCCGGCGGCATTTGTGGCCCTCCACGCGGCTCGCCCGACACGCGCGAAACGTGGGATTGCCGGGCGTCTCCGCCACTAGCAAGCCGACCTCCGTCGGGAGCCGCCGGGGGGCTGCACCGGCTCGGGAGGCGGGAGGGCCCGAGGCGGCCGCGCTCCCACTGCGCCTGGACTGATCCCAGCTTCTTCCCCGCGGGGATCGTCCCTGGCTCCCAGCGTCTGGGACTTTCCCACGTCTCGCCCCGGCAGCCTGGTCCGCCCTACCACATCTCAGCCTTGTCCGCCCTACCACATCTCCCCCGGCATCTCAGAGAAATACGCCCAGTTTAAACTTCCCAGCCGAGGTCCCGGCATTCACGCTCGCCAAGTCTGTCTCGAGCTGGTGGTGTTTATTAAGGAGGTTCGCTCCCTTGCTGCTCACCTGGTCGCCATCTTCCCCGGATCTTCCCCAGCAACTTATCTTTACCTTAGAAAGGATATCTCTACATGGTCTGCACTGATGGATGCCTAGACATTTCTCAGAGGTGGAAGGATCTTGAATTTTCTTTGGATTTATTGTCCCTCTCTGGCTGGAAAATCTTTTACTAACAAATCCACAATGGATGCTACCTCCTGATCCCTTGGCCCAGTTAGCATAAAGTTATCAATGTAATGGACCAATGTGATACCTTGTGGAAACAAAAGGTAACCAAGGTCCCTGGTAACGAAGCTGTGACAGGAGGCTAGAGAGTTACTAGAACCCTGAGGGAAGGTAGGGAAGGTGTATTGTCGGCCTTGCCAACTGAAAGCAAATTATTTCAGATAGGCCTAATGGATATGAGTAGAGAAGAAGGCAGTTGCCAAATCAATAACTACATACTAAGTGCCAGGAGATGTGCTAATCAGGTCAAGCAAGGAAACCACATCTGCTAAAGCAGTTGTGATCAGAGTCACCGCTTGGTTCAGTTTATGGTAATCTATTCTCATTCTCCAAGACCCATCCATCCTCTGCACAGGCCAAGTGGGAGAATTAAGTGCAGATGTGGTGGGACCTGCTACTGTGTATCCTGCAAGTCCTTGTTAGTGACACTGATCTCTGCAGTCCCTCTAGGGATGTGATATTGTTTTTGGCTTACTATTTTAGCAGGTAGAGGCAGCTCTGATGGCTTCCATTTGGCCTTTCCAACCACAATAGCTCTCGCAACATGGAGTAAGGAACTAACATGAAGATTCTGCCAAATTTGCATTCTGAAACAGGGGAAATGACTACAGGATAGATTTGAGGATCTATTGGACTCACTGTGAGTTAGATCTTTGCTAAAATTCTATTGCTAACCTGACCTCCATAGGCTCCTACTCTTACTGGAGGACCATGGTGACATTTTTAGATCCTCTGGAACATTTGTTCAGGACCAGGGTCTAGTAATCCCTGAAACTTCTGATCGTTTCCCTTTCCCTGGTGTACATTCACCCCAGAAAAAGGTCTTTGGTCCCCTTTGGGGAATGGTGGGAGAAAGACTGATCATATAAATTTTTGGAGGTACACCAGGGAATTTCCTCCAGTGGACCTGGCCTCTCCTCAATTCAAGGGGTTCTGGGTCCAGAAACTAGACCAAATTGGGGAACTGGTTGAGGGGCCATGATTCCTTGTTACTATGATTTGAAGTACATTTATGATAATTTGCCCTTAATTTTTTTATTATGTAAATCTGGTAAAAGCTTTGTAGGCTTCCTCTGTATTTCACTTTTAGGAATGAACTGGCCAACTTTATAGGTCTATACATGTCAGATAATTCTGATCGTTGCTCAGCTTCTGTTGTCCATTCCGGTAAGTATATGCACTCTGCCTCTGGCAATTAAGTGCTGCCACTTGACCCTGCCACTCTGGGATTCAATTAAACCCATTGTCCTTATGTCTCCCAATTAAGTAACTATGGTTCCCACTGTAAAGTTTGGCATATAGAGAAGAACAATGACAGGGCTGTTCTGGGATATGATATCGTGTTAGTGTTAGTGAAGGATATATTGTGTGGATCATCCCAGTGTGGTGCATTAGGTTTGACATGACAGGTCTACTCCAGCGTTCCATTTTGCTAAGGTTTTAAATCTCCTAATCAACAGTAAACCATGGAATGTCAGACATCTCTAACTCATTCAGTGGGCCACCTCTTGAACTATACTTCTGCCACAGCCAAACTTCTACTTGTTTGGTTTTGTTGTGAGAAAGGGTCTCACTCTATAGTTTCGGCTGGATTTCAACTTACTATGAGGCCCAGGCTGGCTTAAAACTCGGCAATCCTCCTACATCTGCCTCTCGAGTGTTGGAACTACAGGTGTGCACCACCTTGCATAGCTCAGCCAAATAAGCTATTAACTTCTTTTTTTTCCTACACAGACTGCAACATTAAGTAAATTAAGAATCCCTGCTTAATGGATGGGCATATATGAACAAACTCAACTTGATCTGTGTTTTTGCCACTATTATTACACACCCATAAATTCCATTCCCACATGTGTTCATCCATTCCCACTTCTGCTCATAAAAGAAAATTTAAGAAATTCTTTGGGAGAATATTGTATTGCCTCATGGGTCACACCGTGTACCTCACTCTTAGGAGGCTTCTGTGATTTGAGCCTAGTTATGGGCCTAGAGGAAAATGTGGGTGGTGAAGGTGTGTCCTGAAGAGTGTCAGCGTTACCGTGCTAGGTCAACACAGGATTAGTTCCCTCAAGAATACTAGGAGAGGCCAACACCAGAGGGAGTTGGGGTGGAGATGTCTTTGTCACTGTGGAAATGACTGCCCTTGGAAAAATAATCTCATTAGAGTCTAGGAGTTCAACAACTTCAGCCTCTTCAGGAACCTCCAAAATGTCTTCATTCCAGTTTATGGGATCCATTCATTTTCAATCATTGTCTTCACCTTTACCTCAGGTATCCTTCAAGGAATTAAACTTGTGCTATATTTCAGCCAACCAAATTACAAAGGCCTACGTTTGGATTTCTGCACTCTGAGCTCAGCAGCTAAAAGAGAAGACATTCTCTTTCAGGACACACTTAGGAACTTTTAGATTCTTTATGCGTGTCTGGAACTGAGAATTTGAAATCTTGAACTCATTATTCTTCTCTATTAATTTCCCCTCACAGTTAGAAAATTTCAGATTTCCTATGGATATTTTGAAGTCATTACTTTCCTTCACTGGTTTGTCCAGAGACGCAACCAGCCATCATCATTATATTGCCCAGTGTTGTAGTTTCCCAACTCTCTTAAGCAACATGGCCAGGCAGTATCACAACAGTGACCCCACTCTCCCAGTACCAATTCTGTTGTAGTTTGGGGTTGTGCCAGGGGAACAATATAACACAGGACACATATTTTATAAGATTATTTATAATAATCATCCAAAGAATCATACAAAAAAGAGAGTGTCTGTCCATACACTAAAGCCCAAAGAATCCCATTGAGGGCCTGGATCCCATGCTAAAGTCTTGCATGAGTCCGGTGGAAGACTGAGAGCCCATAACAATGCTTCCCACAAGTCCAACTGGAGGCTGAGAGCCCACGACAAAGTTTCATATAGGCCTGTTTCACAGATCTGCCCTAGGAAGGCCCAAAGTTCAGTAATAGAAGCTAGAAAGTTTGTGCTATCAGGATACCGGATCCATGCTAGCAGGCTGAGGGATCTGAACTGGAGCCAGGAAGCAATGCTCAAATTAAATACCAGAACTCCTCAAAAAGTATGACAGCCATCCTCAGTAACAGTGAGGTCTTGAGCTCCTCCAATGATGAGGAAAGCTGAGTTCCCATCAAACAAACCAACATGACAAGCTTCTCCAGGAGACTGAGCAATACACCATCTATGGAGGCAGGAAGTGATGCTCAAAGTGAGGACCAGAGCTTCCCCAAGTGAACCCTAACTATTCTCAGTGACAGTGAGGTCCAGAGCTCCTCCTTCAATGAGAATAGCCAAGTTTATCAGGAGAGCCAGCATGACAAGGTCTGCCAGCAGAACCAAAGCTCCTTACAGCTTCTACCAGCTCCTAACAGCTTCTACAAGTTCCCAACAACCTCTATTCTCCAAATCTGCCTTTTATGCTACCGGCAGCAGTCCTCAGGTGGACCTTTTATACACAGTACCATGCTGGTTTAGTTCAGCTGGGTGATATAAGTTGAGTACCAGTTGTCAATCCACTACACCCATTCTGCCAAAAATATTCAAATGTATCATATATGGAGTCACTAAATTCTTTTCACCTCACAAGTAGTGAATTAGGATAACCAGAGGGATCCACATTTCATATTACTCTAAATAGCTTGCACCAACGACTGTCAGTATTCCACACTGTATCAGCAGAGATCTTGGCATCTTTAGGTTTCATCAAGTTACAGAGCCAGCACCAGCAACCACTAGTCATTAAAAAATTTCATCTTTATAATTCTATTTTTCTAGAATTTCTCTTGGTACCGAAATCTGTATTAGTCACCACTAACTAGAGAAACAGATTTAACGTCAGGTATATAAGTATTAAGAATTTACAAAATTAGCTTACAATGGTTATGTGCAATCAGATGTGCAAAAGTACAAAAGAGCTGCCCGCACAATGGAGATCCAGCAATCTTTGTGGTGAAAGGCCTGGGACTTACTGTAGCATCCTGTGCTGGGCTGCAAGGAAGGCTGGAGTCTGTACTGCAAGCCAGGAGACAATGTACAGGGTGAAGGTGAAGGTGAAGTGAAAACTGGTGCTCCTGGGAGGAAAGAGAAGTGAGCCTTCCTTCTCAGTCTCCCTTTTATTCCGTTCAGGTGGTAAGCCTATTGGTTGCTGGCACTCATAGGAGAGATGGATCTTCTGTGTTTAATAAATCCTTTCAACCATACCCAGGACTATGCCGATCCAAGTTAGCTGGGCATTTCTTACTGAACTTGACACAATCAGACAACTATCACAGGTGCAGGTATAGGATTTGAGAAAGAGGAAATGATGGAATGAATATTTCTAGATGGTGAGTCAAGAGTTCTGAAGGACTTAGCCGCAGGACCTAACACAGAGAGGCAGGGGATGTCTACGTAAGCCCTACGATCAAAGGGTCTTAGGTGCATTTGTCAAGACTGATTAGTTATTTATGTAAGACCTCACATTCTGTATTCCAAGGCTGATATATAAAAATCACACACCGAAATATTTATCATGTTAATTGTAATTAGTAAAGATTTATCTTGAAAAAAAGATTTTCCATTTAGTAGATAGCATTGCTGGTTATTTTTTCCTTCTTATGTTTATATTTAGTGTGTTTTCCTGCTTTAATCTTGTGTTTTAGGCATTTTAGTGCACAGAAATGTTCACAGAAGTGAAAGGGAATAAAGAACATCAGCTATCTTTAAAGCAGAATATTTATATAGTGAGGAATGTGATATCACAAATTTCACATTGGAAGCTTCTTTAGAAAGCTGAAGTAACTTTCTCTCCAAAAAACTTCACATTCTAGGAATGTACTAGTCTGTGAAATGTAGTGAAGACAAGTTGAATGATAATACTATGAAGAATAATATATATTGTAATCATTAATTTCTGCAAAAACTCAGAATTATTTTTTGCTATTTGCTAGTGAGTTTGATGATAACTGAGGGCTATTTTAAGCTTTAGTCCTCAGGTTATTACTTTTTAGTGAATGCTGCACTTTTGCAAGCCTTGGAAATCTAATTACTTATATCAAATGGGATGCTGAAGGTGCCTTTTAACCACTTTTTTTGTATACCTCCAAAATGGCTGAAAGCTTCCTAAAAATACTCTTCTAGTGGAAGGCACTATGAGTTAGACAGATGAGTGTCATGAGCCAACTTCCCCATGAATCCACTAAGTCTAGTTGTCTAGAGCATCCAGTCTGGCTGGAAAGAACAATATTTCTCTCATTCTCTTAATTTTTATTTTCTTTGGAGCCATATTTAGCTTTTTTTTCTTGGATCAGAGATTGGTCTCAAAAGTAGAACTGAATTACAAAGCAAAAAAGTAATTGCAATTTATAAAGAGTATATGCTAAATCAGTAAAAAATGTAATTCAATAAATAAATATCAACAAACACAGGACAAGAACCCTGCTCTCATCTGAAATCCAAAGCTTCTGCAAAGCAAGGTGGAATGCAGTACACAGCTGCTACCAAGGGGAGAATCTCTGACACATAATTGTCATGGAGAAGCTTCAGGAACTGGCACTGGAATCCTGGGAGGACTCACTCCTGGTCTACAGCTATAACCCCAGAGACAAAGAAATTATAGGTTCAATTTGCTGAAGAATCTGGAGTTATGGGTTGGGGTTGAGGAACGAAGAGAGTTATTTAGGATCCTGTGTGATCCCTAAAAATGTCTACCTGGGCAAGTTGAGGCACATGAAGTATAAGGACATAAGGTTTATTCAAGCCAAAGTAAGGATGGTAACCTGGGAGTCAAATTCTAGTTAACCCAAATAAGTGTTGTAAAATGGCCTCCAACAGGTCAGGTCTATAGACTTGACAACAGAAAAAGAGTTGCAGCAAAACCCGTTCATGCAATTTCATAGGTCAACAAAAATAGCACAGGTTGTTGATTGATTGTTTGGTCACTTAGATTATACTTTCCAGCTAAAAATTGTAATTAAACAAGGACAAGTCATTTTCTAAGTAATTTGTTACTCTAATGACATCAGTATATTTATACAAAGCTAAAGTGATGTGGTTCAAGATTAATTAACCATCTCAGGGGACATTGGAATAAAAATGACCTAAATTCCTTGCCCTACACTTCATATCTACCAGTCCTGGTAGGAGTTTACATACCCTCTTTCTTGTTATTTATGTTTTCAGGTCAAAATGATCTACAGTCTAGCAACACTTTATTTCATAAAAATAATAAGTGCTCCAATGAGTTGAAAAGAGCAAGTTCATTTTATAGATAGAACAGGGCTCAAGACAATCATTAAAAAATAACCTCAAGGCCAATTAGAGATTTCAAAGGTATTGTGCTTTCCTTGTAAAACAGAGAGAGAAAGAACTGTAGAAAAATAAACAATTACTTAACATTAAACTAGGCCTTTTAATGTAAAGCTTAAGGCAATGAGAATTTAATTGCCATGCCAGTTGAACATGCACTGCTTGGGAAATTTGAGTGACTTGTCTCTAATTCTGTTTTTTTTTTTTTTGGAAGGCCTAGTTTCATCTTGGTGATATGAAACTTTACTGTGTGTAACTTCAGCTTCATTTTTAACCTGTTGCAGGAGATTGATAAAAAATAAAACAGCTTGGCCAGGCATGGTGGTGCATATCTGTAATCCCAGCACTTAGGAGGTTGAGGTAGGAGGATTGTTGTCAGTTCAAGGCAAGCCTGGGCTACAAAGTAAGTTCAAGATGAGCCTGAATGGCATAGTGAGAACCTGTCTCAAAAAAAGACAAAAAGAAAAACCCAGCTTATAATATCTATTTAATAAAACTGGGGAACATATTAATAATGTTATTTAACCCATTTAATCTTTACCATATCTTTTAGAGGTAAGCAATCTTATTATCATTCCCTTGTTTTAGGCAAGATTACTACAATGTTGGAAATTGGACAAGCTGGTAAGGATACATAATAATATGGTGACTTAGTAAGTCCACCTCATAATATGGTGGCTAGAACACCAAAGGTGTTTGTTAACCTGCCAGTTACTACTGTGTCTCTGAGTAGAATTTCTAACTTCCGTGTATTTTAGTTTTCTCTTCTCTAAGTAGGAATGTAGGACTTCTGGGAAGATCTCAAAGTGGTGATTAGCAGAGAAACAGCCTATATGAGATTTGGTGTTCAAACATTGGAATATAACAATGTAAAAAAAGAGAAGAAAGAGGAAGTTGGGTCCCTGGGATCAATCAAGCATTTGAAATGACAACTGAAGTCCATATGATGAGCAAAGAGAAACAACTCAACACAGAAGAAGGAGGTGGAAACTAGTGGATACACCCTGAGATCTGATTCACAGCAGGGGAGGGGCAGTTTAAACCCACAGATTCACAGTGACTACTGGTAATTGCAGAAGCCTCCATGGAGAAATGCACCAGTGAAATCAAGCATTGGATGTAGTGGACAGCAGTGGCTGGTGAGTTATTTGGATTCACACATCCCTCAGGAGGGGACAGTTGACTGTTCGGCATTTTGGAGAGGGCCAAAGAACTCAGCAGTTTGGATCATTTAGCAGCTTCCCATGAAAGGGTGGGGGAGGACTGAGTTTGATTCAGCAGGCAGTCAAGGAGCTGATCTCAAGCCAGCAAGAGGCACATAGAGCGTTGTAGGCTGAAATAACCAGGTTCCAGGCTCACAGTCAGAATCTAGCCTAAACTTCAATGAAACTAAAGGTGTCAGTCCACTGGGAATATCCACTACACTACCATAAAGCTAAGCAGGATTGCTGGGATTAATCAACATTGATCTGGGCTCTGTCTGCCTACCCTGTCTACCAGTGACAGAAAGACATGCTCTGAAGTGGACAATTTCTTCTTCTTTTTTTTTTTTCTATTTTTTCCTTGATTATTCTTGTTTTTATGAGTGTGAACATAATTTATAGATTTTTGTTGTTGCTATTGTTCTTGTTTTTCCTTTCTTTTTCTCTCTTTCCCTTCTCTCTTCTTTCCCAGTTTCACAAAGTTAAAGTAGTCTACCTTTGCTCTCGGCCTTGATTATAATCTTTTCCTCTTCTTCTATTTGTCTATTTTCCACCTCAACATCTTTTAAAGTTTATCCTCTGAGGGTAAAATCAGCATATTGAAGGCATATTCATTGCATAAATTTTCTAGTCTGTTTTACATTTTGTTATAGAAGCACAATTTTCCAGTGCATATGATTAAAGTGGCAAATTAAGTTACCAGAGTTTGTCATTTTCTAGCATGTGCTTGATGCTTTGCTATTACTGATTGTACTACTTTAGCAAAGGTGACATAATTGCTCTATCTGGCTATGTGTCCTGGTATACCAAGACTGAGAGTCCCTGCAGGTCATGAGCAATAATATAAACCAGTTCCAAAGAACAAGGGTTTATGCCAAACAGGGAATGACTTCTTATCCTAAACTGAAGAGGGAGGATCCTGCAACACACAAAAGTTTGAATTCCAGCTACATGTAGAAGACATCTTTGACAACTAGTTATTTTCTAAGAGTTTAACCCAGGAAGAGAGAGAGAGAGAGAGAGAGAGAGAGAGAGAGAGAGAGGAGAATATGAGAAGATATTCAACAGGATGCAACAGTAGACTTCCAGCTTGCCAAAGTCAAACCCAGGGGCAATGAGGTGAAACAATTCAAAAGCCACCTACCCGGTCTCTCTGAAGTGGTAACAAAGCAGATGCATAAAGCCCTAAAAGAATAAAATCAGAGATAATATCTCATATAACTTTAGACTTGAGTACTGTAATGAGGGACAGAGTTATTCTAGAGCAGATACACATAAAAAGTAGAGGAGCTTAGGAAAATGATAAAAAACCATAAATAACTAACATAGGGAAGAAATGGAATACATAAAACAGATTGAAGCAGATATCCAGTAGGTTAAGATTTCCATTGAAAGTATATGTAGCAGAATGCGCCCATGTGAGGATAGAATATTATACATAGAAGACAAGATTCCAGTTAGCTATTTTGATTAGAAAGGTTTTTAAAAGAGCAAGCAACCATGAACCAGTTATCCCACTGCTAGATGAGTCAAAGAGGAATAAACAAAAAGGCAGCGGACAACACAAACCACATAAAAACATTATTCACAGAAGTAATGGCAGAAAACTTCCCAGGTATGGAAAAAGAATTTGACATACAGTTAAATGAAGCCGATAGAACTCCAATAAGTGATCATAAAGTCTACACTAAGGTATATAATAGACAATATTCCAGAAATTCAACACAAAATAGAATATTAAAAGCTGTTAGAAAAAAGAAACTAATCACCTATAAAGGAAAGCCGATCCAAATCACAACAGATTTCTCAATACAAACACTCAAGTAAAGGAAAGTTCTAGGGAGAAGTACTTCAAGCCTCAAAGAAAACAACCTCTAACCCATTGATTTACCTCACAAAATGGTCTTTCAAAACACATGGAGAGAAAGAAATAGCAAAGAATGCCATAGGAAATTCATGACCACCAAACTAGCACCACAAAATATTCTGAAGAACATTCTAGAAAGAAATAATGAGGACTGTAAATCCATGAACCCCAAAAGAATAATCCACAAAAGGCAAGTAATTAAATATGAGAGAAAAAGAGGTAACCAACAACAGGAAAATAACATAAGGATAAGTCAATACATATGAGCTGTATCAATGTACATGGTCTCAGCTCACCAATCAAAAGAAACAGACTAACAAAATGGATCAAGAAAAATTATCTAATGACATACTGTATAAAAGAAACGTTTAATTCAAAAGAAATTTATAGCAAAAGTTAAAGGATAGAAAATTGTACTCCATGAAACAGGAACCTGGAATAAATGAAGGGTAGCAATTCTATTTGAAGACAAAGTAGATTTCAAGCTAGGAGTGATTAAGAGATATCTTTGTAAGGAGAACAATCCAAGAGGAAGAGATACAATCGTAACTATATATGTACCAAATACCAGTGCATACAACTATATAAAACAAATATTAACAGACATAAAAAATTGAATAAGGACTAATACAATTTTAATGAGGGACCCCAATACCACACTGTCATATATAGACAGATCAATAAAGAAATATCAGAACTGGGCCAAACTTTTGAACAAATAGACATAGTAGATATTTGCAGAGGTTTACACCCCACAACATCAGAATACACATTTTTTTAGCTGCACACAGCATGTTTGCCAAAATAAGCCACATACCAGCTCATAGAACATGCTTAAGTAAATGCAAAGGAAATGAAACTATTCCATGCATATAACCAGACAATAGTGCAATGAATCTGGGAATTCAATGGCAAAAGAAACCACAAAAATTTCATAAATGCATGGAAATTAAATAACACCTTCCTGAACAACAAATGGGTCACAGATGAAATTAAAGAAGCAATTAAACAGTTTCTACAATTAAATGATGATGCTGATACAACTTACTGGAACTTAGGAGACACAATATATGCAGTCTTAAGAGGGAAATTTATAGTGGTGATTTCCCATATCAAAAATCAGAACTAAAATAAAAGGAAAACAATATTGAACCTTGAGCTTCCAGTAAAAGAAGAACAAATCAAGCCCAAAGCTCATATGAAGGAGGAAATTATAAAGATCTGAGCAGAAAACAATACAACGGAGACTAAGAAAACAATGTGAAGAATCAATAAATTTAATAGTTATTTGTAAGATTAAGCAACACTGACAAATCCTTAGCCAACTTTTACAAAAAGATGGAAAGGAAAGACTCAGCAGTTAGGAATGAACACGGTGAAAGCATATAGATGCTGTAGAAATCCAGATCACCAATACCTACAATGAGAACCTGTATTCTAATAAAATGGAAAACATACAAGAAATGGACATATTCCTAAATATATATGAATTACCAAAGCTGGATCAAGAAGATATAAAAATTCTAAATAAACCAATACCTGTCAATGAAAGTAAAGATGTAATTCAAACCTACCAACAAAGTAATTCCCAAGTTCTGATGGATTCACTGTTGCATTCTATGAGAAATTTAGAGAAGATCTAATGCCACTACTGCTGACACTTTTTAATGAAATTAAACAGGAAGCGATAATAACAAATTCATTCCTGGAAGCAAGCATCACCTTGATACAAAAACCAGAGAGGAGTCCAACCAAAAAACAGAACAATCTCTCTAAAGAATGTTGATGTAAAAATCCACAATCAAATATTGGCAAATAGAATGCAGCAAATCCTCAAGATTATGCACCATAAACAAGTAATATTTATCCGTGGGATGCAGGGAAGGTTCAGCATACACAAATAAATAAGTGTAATGTACCATATTAACAGATCTGAGGACAAAATCATAGGATCATCTCAGTAGATGCAGAAGAAGCATTCTGACGAAGTCCAACACCAATTCATGATAAAATCCTACAGAAAATTGGAATAGATGGTCTTTGTCTCAGTCTGATAAAAGCCATCTATAACAAACCATCAGCCAACATTACACTAAAAGGCTAAAAACCTGAAATATTTTACTCTAAAATCAGGAACAAGAAAAGGATGTTCACTGTCAACACTCTTGTTTAACATAGCTCTGGAAACACTAGCCAGAGCAGTTAGATGAAAAAGTAATAAAAGGAATAAGGATAGGGAAGGAAGAAGTTAAATTATCATTTTTTGCTGATGACATAATACTCTACATAGAAGACTCCAAAAATTCCAAGAGATTTTAAAAATTAATAGCCAAATTTAGTAGTGCAGCAGAATACAAAGTCAACACTCAAAAAGCATTTCTATACACAAATAACAAACTCAATAAGAGAGAAATTAGAGAAACAACAGCTTTCACGGCAGCATCCAAATAAAAGAAATACCTAGAAATCAATTTAACTAAGGAAGTAAATGACCTTTACGTATCCTAGAGCACTCTGAAAAAGGAGACTGAAGAGGATATCAGAAAATGACATGATACCCCTTGTCCTTGGGTAGTAAGAACTAATATAGTGAAAATAGCCATACTTCCAAAATTGATACAGAGATTTAATGTAATCTCAATCAAAAGGCCAATAATATACCTCTCAGAATTAGAAAAAGAACCCTAAAATTCATTTGAAACCAAAAAGAGGCCTAGAATATCAAAAGCAATTCTAGTCAAGGCAGGGAGCATCACAGTCCCTGACTTGAGATTTTATTACAAAACTACTGTGATAAAGAAAAATTCCAAATGTTCCAAAGATTCCATCTCCTTCCAGAAAGATTGGCGATTGTCAAGAAATCACCCAATAGCAAATGCTGGCAAGGCTGTGGGAAAAAAGGAACCCTCTCCACTGTTGGTGAGTGTAAACTGGTGTAACCACTGTGGAAATCAGTGCGGAGATTCCTCAAAAAACTAGGACTAGAGGGTCCACTAGACTCAGCTAGTTCTCTTCTGGGTATCTATCCAAAAGAATTGAAAACATCATGCCACAGTCATAAGTGCATGTCCATTTTTACAGCAGCGCAGTTTGTAGTAACTAAATCTTAGAGATAGTCCAAAGGTCCATTAACTGATAAGTGGATAAAGAAGATGTGTGGTTTTTTTATACAGTGGAGTATGACTCTATCATAATGAAGGATAAGCTTGAGATATTTGACTCATATGGATGCACCTTGAGAGTATACTCTTAAGTGAAATAAATCAGACCCACATTTTTAAATACCACATTGTTTGTCTGGTGTGAGAAACCAAGAGCGTAACTAAGGACCAAAATGTACAATAGATAGAAAATGGGAAGAAACATTTCCAATATTTACCTGAAACAGTAATAACCCAGTGCTATGAATATATCTTCATTTATGATGTTATGCCTCCTATTCAATTTTGTCTCTTTTGATGATTTCTCTTAATTTGTGTCAAAAGACAGAATTAAGCCATTTTAACAGCACCTTTGAAAGTGGTCATCATACCAAGGCTGTGGGAAAAAAGGACTTACAACTGTGCTATGATGATTTTTAATTCTTTTGGATAGATACCAAGAAGAGAAATAGCTGAGTCTGGTGGACCCTCTGGCCCTAGTTTTTTGGGGAATCTCCACACTGATTAACACAGTGGGAAAAGGGGACAAGGGAGGCATGAGGGAGAAACGAAGGGACAAGAAATAAGAAAGAATAGAAAGGGGGAAAATGGAAACGAAGCTTTTGTAAGTGAGGGCTGAAGAGAGGGGAGGGGACGGGGAAGAATAAGATGCAGGACACAGCGCGTACAGGTACAAACTCCCTCTGAGGAGCGCTATCACTACGCGTATCTAAAATGTGCCAATCAGATAGTACACCCCACAAAAACGAATATACTACATTATTTTAAGTTACTTTCCCTTCATGGTATTTTGTATTTGTTTTCCATGAATATGTGCCATTTTTAAATTAAATATACTTTTAACAAATGTATTACCACAAGGCAAGGTAGAACAAACCTATTGATTCTCGCACTCTGGGAAGGTGAGGCAGAAAGATGGCCTCCGAAAATCTGAGCTCAAACTGGATAATTTAGATACTTGGAAGACCTTGTCCTTAGCAAGACACACGTAAAGGAAAGGGTTGGGTACACAGCTCCCTGAGAACACCCTGAGTTCAATCCCCAGTGGCGAAAACATTTGCCTACTGTTCATTTTTGTCTGTGACATGCCTTGATGCTTTTGGTACGATGGCCGCTTTCAGAAGGTGCTGCTAAACTGGCTTAATTTTGTCTTTTGACGCAAATTAATAGAAATTATCAAATGAGACAAAATTGAATAGAAAGCATAACATCATAAATGAAGATATGGTCATAGCTCTTGCTGGGTTATTATTGTTTCAGAGGCACCTGCTCAAAATTGTACCAAAGTGAGTACCTTAGAGACCCTGTACATACTACTGTTCAGGATATATAAAGGTCAAAGCTCTCCTACTCTATTTTTTCACAGCATTAAAATAGAAAACTCAAAGTAAGTGCAAGATATTTGCAATTTTTTTCTGATACATACTACATCTACTGCCACCTAGTGTTCAAAAGGAGTAGCATATTTTACAGAGTAGTAAAAACTTTCCGAGGATTAATTATATCATAATCAAGGACAAAAGTATGTTGTCCTGTTTTCATTAAAGACCCTCTTACAGACAAGCGGAGATAACCTACTTTTGACTGTTTATAAGAATGATTTTCAGTAAGTTAATATTGGGTAGCAGAGGTCATAGGTCTCATTTGGCATCCTTCCTTCCTTCCTTCCTTCCTTCCTTCCTTCCTTCCTTCCTTCCTTCCTTCCTTCCTTCTTTCCTTTCCTTCTTCCTTCCTTCTTCTTCTTTACTTTCTCTCTTTTTTCTTCCTGTCTGAGAGATTTTCAATAACCCACAATAATTTTATACAACTTTTTTTGACGACTTGTGAATTTCTCCATAAATTTTCCTTTGACTTGTGGTGCAGGGCATACCTGATACAGAAAAGTCTTCTCTGAATCAAATAACTTTGGATTGTATTTTCTTCTAATTTAAAACAAAATGGAACAAAAAAGCACGGCATCTCAGAGATTCTTGTGAATCTGAAAGAAAAAGGGAGGACAGAGGAACAGTAGAAATGGTTGTAGACATTGGGATATATTTTTAAATATTTTATTCAGGACACCTGAATGTCATTAAATTTTTATGAAGTATAGGTAAGGAATCAGATTTGTTTGGATTTATAAAGGTATTTTTACTTCTTCTCTTACAATACAATAGATTGGAGGGAATTCAGAGCGAGGCTTGTTAGTGGACCACGTGGACTCGGGCTGGATGTGAACTAATGAATAGCACAGGTAGACGCTCACGGAATAGAAGTCCCGCAGTGATAGGCTTCGAGGGGGAGTATTCTCTTCAGAAGCATGCCACAATCTCTAGGAAAGTCTGTTCCGTGCTGGGGCCTCAGCCTCCTTTCACTCCTCTGTTTACCAGGATTTTAATTTCTCTTCATCTTCCAAGCCAATATCAAATTTGAATTTTACCACTGATTTCTCCTGTCACCTTTTCCTTTATTAATTTCAACTTGAAAGTAAGAAAAGAAGAAAGAGAAAGACAACGGTAAGTGAAGCCAAAAGAGAGGGAGGCCTCAGAGAACGGTCTTTGTCTTTTTTTTTTTTTGTAACAGAAATTTAAGTCTGGACCTTGTGCTTGCTAGGCAGGTACCTGTGGCACCGAGCTATATCGCCGGTCCTCCTTGCCTATTTTGATAAAAAACAGACATGAATGAAGAGAGTGTTATCCTCTGTACCTTTGCTCAAAGCTCAAACTTAATGTCTTTTGTTCCATGGAAATTGAAAAACTAGGTGTTTTTTGATTTTGAGACAGACTTGGTATGTAGTTCGGGCTGGCCACGAGCTCTGTATGTAGCCAAAGCTAGCCTCCAAAGTGCGAGAAACCTCCTGCCTCAGCCTCCCTAGTGCTGGGATTACAGGTGTGCACCACCACATCCTGCCAGGTTATTTGTTTTTGTCTAAGCAGTGAAGAAAGGAAAGAAGCACAGATCACTTCTTTTTTCCTGAGCAAAGTTTCTTTCCTGTCTCCCACCTTTGCTCCTCTTTCCCTCCTCTCTCCCATCTTTGTTTCCCCGCTCTCTCCCTCTCTCCCTCTCTCCCTCTCTCTCTCCCTCTCTCCTTTCTCTCCCTCTTTCTTGGTTGTGCCCCCTTCTTTCCTCTTTTCTCCCTTTTCTTTAGTGGGAACATTTTCAGGAAAGTCTCTAATGTGGACTTTCTCTATCGTTCCTTTTACTGTCTTACTTTGCACTCAAATTTATCTGTGCTATAAAAACAACCTGTAGTTTGGTCTGTTAGTCTTTACCATTACTAGGCTGTCTTGGTTACTTTTCTCTTGCTGCTGAGACAAAATACCCAACGCCCAAAATGAAGGAAGGAAAGGTTTATCTAGCTTACAGTTTGTGGAGGTTTCAGTCCATATGCGGCTGGTTCTGAGGCAAAGAGGCACATGGCAGAGGGCAAATGTTTATGGCAGCAGAGCACAGCAAAAACAACCAGAGCAAAAGGGAGAAATGGCTGCAAGCAGCCTCCTTCCTTCCCTTACATTGTAAACAGCCTACCCCCACTCAGGGGGCGTGTAGCTCTCACACAGTCTCCATGCCCTCCTCTTCCACAGGCTCAGGATGTTTACAAAGTAAGCACCTTGACTTCCTGCTGAGTCACTCAGCCAAACCTCTAGACTCCCCAAGTTGACACAATGTGTAAACCATAACAATCCACCCCTTGTCAACTTGGCAACCGGACACATTTCTTTAAAGCAGTAAACCAGTTTCCAGATACAAGCCATTATATTACTTTAGAACCATAACATTTTGCACTGGTACAAATGAAAATTAAACACTTCCAACATTTAAAGGCACAAAATAAACATTATCATTCCAAAAGTTATAAACAGGAGCATACGGAGCATTGAGAGCAAAGCAAGTCCAAAATCCAGCAGGGCTAACATTGTGTCCTGTAATTTCATATCCAGCATCTCAAGCAACATGTTGTACATTCTGAGATCCAAAGGGCTTGTATGAGTCCAGCCCTATGGCACTTCTGGTGGTTACAGCTCCCAGGGCTTCTCTCTTAGGCGTGGTTTGCTCCCTCCTTGCAGCTTTCCTCAGATGAGGCTTAACATAGGCTTAACCAGTTCCTCACACAACTGTATTTATTGAGTAGCCTTAAAGGTAAGTTGACATTCTTTAACATATGCATGGTGATCTCTACCACCAAGGCCTCTGATCTTACACTTTCTCATGTTGGAGCACTCTGCCCTAGCACCTTTTCTTGACTTGACTCTGTAATCCCACAGACCTTAAATTTTACATCATCTAACCCTATTCAGCCTACAAAGTACTGGTTACATTTTCATGCTGCATGCTTCCATTATGCCCTGAACTTCCTTTTATCAAAAAATGCATCACATTTTATTGTAATTGCTTGTTTGAGAGCCAGGAAAGCTTCCCAGAAAAAGTGATGTTGGTGCTGGCTCAGGGAGGTTGTTAAAGAATTAGTCAAGTGGATGCTATTGGAGGAAAGAATGTTCCAAGTAGATGGCATATTGTGTCCAAAGACAGATCCCTTTGTGTTACTTCAGAGCACTTCCTCAGTTTCTGTAAAGTGAAGGTGTAGGGAGCACTTGGGAGAAAGAGAAGAGATGAGCCCAGAGGGAGGATGCATGTGGTCACTCAAGATTTTGAATGCTCCCTGATGACTTGTCCTTAATCAAAAATGAAGGCATGTAAAGTGTTTTGAAAATACAAGTTGTCACTATCATATTTGATTTTTAGAAGCATTGCTCCTGTTGTGAAAGAAAAATGCTTATTAAACTTGTAACTCTGAGAAGGATGGTTTAAAAAATAGCTCAGTGAGAAATAAAACCTAAAGAAAAACCTAATGAAGTGAAAACAGCATTACATACTGTTGGGTTGATTTCATTGGTTTGTTTAAGTAGAATTGGAGACAATTAAGTATTTATTGGATTCAGATAAGAGAGTAGACAAAGTATCTAATATAATATATGAGGGACAGTTTGCTAAATTTTTTCTCAATTCGTGAGTTTTGTTTTCACTGTGTTCTTGATTTCTTTTGATGTGAAAATCTTTATAATAAGATGAGATCCCAGTTGTTGATTCTTTGAAATATTTCCCATGCAGTTTGTTCTTTGATTATGAACTCTCTACCCCTATGTTTTCAAGATTTCTGCCTACTTTCTCTTCCAGTAAGATTTAGATCTTTGATCCATTTGACTTTAGTTTAGTGCATAGTGATAGACATGGGTCTAGTTTTAGTCTTCAGTGGAAAGCCAGTTTTCCCAGCACCATTTATTAAAGAGACTTTCTTCTAGTGAGAATGTTTGTCCCCTTTGTCAAAGATACGGTGGCTGAGTGTGTGTGTCTGCATCTTCTTGTCAGTTACATTGATCCTCATGTCTGTTTTTTGCCAATATCATGCTGATTTTATTACAGTAGCTTTGTACTATTATTTCTTTCATTTATCTTTTTATTTTTTAAATGTATAATTTCAAGTCAGGGACCGTCACACTTCCTGTCTTGCCACTGTTGCCCAGGATGGCCTTTGCTATTCTAGGTCTCTTCTGGTTCCAGATGAATTTTAGAAAAGTTTTCTCTAGATCTGTAAGGTATGCTAATGGTATTTTGATCAACATTGCATTAAATCTATATTATAGTTTTTGGAATATGGTCATTTTCACACTGTTGATTTTTCTTATCCATGAGTACAGAATTTCTCAATTTCATATGTTTATTTTCAAAATTAAAAAGTTACAGCAAGCTGAGGATGCTGGCATGTGCCTGTAATCCCGGAATTCTATAAGGTTGCTGTGGGAGTATTGCAAGTTCATGTCCAGCCTGAGAAACTTAGCAACTTAGTGAGACTGTCTCAAAATGAAGACTAAAAGGAAATGGGGACAGATCTCAGTGGGAAAATCCTAAATTTAATCCCCAGAACCACATAAAGTTTGAGCAAATTTCTTTTGCAATATCACATTATATAATTCTCACTCAATCTCCAGAAAGGGAAAAAGATCATCCAGAGACCCACTGTGTTGTGGTGCTGCCCATTCCCCTTCAAGAACAACAGACTCATTGCTTAAGTTAGAGACAGGAGGAGCTACTGATGCCTCCTAGCTGTGCTCCTATTTGGGAACTGCGTGGATTAGCAGCCTCATGCAAGTTTTGATCCCTCTCCAGAGGCTGAATGCATGTAATGACAGGTGAATACAGGTGTATAGATGTCTCATTCCTTTGCCTGGATGCAGAATGGAAATTCCTGGGAGTCCACTGTGAATGCTGTCTCAAATACAGTGCAGCTCAACCTCTTTCTTGCTTTCTCCAGTTTGCTTCTCCAGTGAACTTTCACACACATCTTTCTCTCTGACTCTACTGTATCAAAAGCAAGGCAGTGTGGCACAGTAATATATAGAAAAAGGGGTCAACTGACCTATCTGGTATCATTCTGGGAAAACTGTAGTATTTATGAGGAAAACAGTATGTAGCCTCT
This sequence comes from Dinomys branickii, assembly GCA_004027595.1. Taxonomy (NCBI): domain Eukaryota; kingdom Metazoa; phylum Chordata; class Mammalia; order Rodentia; family Dinomyidae; genus Dinomys; species Dinomys branickii. The sequence goes on along the minus strand of PVLD010005904.1, from coordinate 86,591 downwards.
ATTACTTGTCAATATTCCTGATTTTTCCATGAAAATATGAAAATACAATGATCAGAGTACAGAGAATGAACTGAGCAAAGTGTAAAATGTTACAAACTGTGGGGAAGAAGTCAAGTATTCCTCCAAGCCGTTGAGATGTGCATTTATAATGAGGTTACAGGCTCTAGGTATTGATTTCTACTGTATAAAAATCAGAAGTTGAGGACACAGGAAAACTCCTCATTGACTTGTTCCAGTCATGGGACAGCACTGACAACCTCTTGTGTAGAGCTCTTATTTATTTCTGGTATGAGATTGAAGCATGTAGTACGAGCTGGAGGCAAAGCTCAGTGATAAAGAGCTTGACAAACATGTGTAAGACCCTGGGCTCTATCCGTAGCAATGAAAAAAAAGTGGTGTATTCTAGCATAAAGTAGATTATTAGAGACATGTAATTTATAACAAATGGGCACAGTTTTTCTACTGATGTCTTTGGCCAACGTTAAGGAATGTTATCATAAGTGTCACCCTCAAGGGACCTGGAGTAAATAGAGACTGGAGATAAAAGGCCAAAATGCTGAAAACAAGGAATCTGCAGTTTCTAAGATCTACCCTTTGGGTGTTTGGAACTCTCTCATATTAGACTTATTGGCAAAACAATCTGCATCATGTAATATAATCAATCATGAGCTGCCAAGCAATGAAATTTTATTTTGTTTATTCATTGCATTTAAATTTAAAATTGTTATATCTAAGTAAAACTAAATAAGTATATTTAGGGTCAATATTAAGGAATATTTTCCATTTTAAAAAAAGAAAACCATAGAAACAATTCTATCAAAGAATATGTATATTATAGTGTCCAAATAGTGGTTTCAGAGGCAGACAAAGTTTGTTCTGTGATCATAAGAGTTATGTAAATACTCTGAGTTGTTTCTGATACCGATTGATAATGCCACTACAACACACCAGAACCTATGGGACAAAATGAAGGCGGTCCTAAGAGGGAAATTTATGGCTATGAATGTGCACAAAAATAGAGCAAGCCCAGATCGATAACCTAACAACATACCATACGGCCGTAGAAAAATAAGAACAATTCAAATCCAAGGAAAGTACAGGAAAGGAATTTATGAAATTCAGAGTGGAAAATATTGAAATTCAGAATAAAACAATACAGAGACCCAAAGGGTGGGGAGCTGGTTCTTCAAAGAAATACACAAGGTAGATGAGATCTTAGCCAGTGTTACCAGAAGAGAGAGAAGCACATCAGTGCAATTAGAAATATAAAGGTGAAATCACAGTTGACACTTGTGAAATCCAGATTATTAGCAAATACTTTGAAAACTTATATGCCAATTAATGGGCTAATCTAGAAGAAATGAATAGATTCCTAGATTCATATGAATTGCTGAACCAAGAGCATAGAGAAGCCTGATAGGAATACTGAACCAAGAGGACAGAAAAACTTTCAATAATATAGTAACAGGTAATTAATTGAAACAATAAAGAAAAAACCTACCAACTAAGGAAAGCCCAAGACTCCGTGGATTTACTGCTGAGTTCCGCAAGAACTTCAGAGATCTAAGGCCAATATCTTTAAACTTCAAGGAAACTGAAGGGGAAGGACTACTGCTGAGCTCATCCCTGGAATTTAGCATTACCTCGATTCCCAAACCAGACAAGCACACTAATGAGATGGAAAACCATGGGAAGTTCCCTTAATGAGCTTAGATACAATAGTCTCTAGAAAGATACTGGCAAACAAAATGCAACAGATCATAATATATGTGTAATATATAATAGGTTATACAACATGGTCAAGTAGTCTTTATCTCAGGGGTGTGGGGATGGTTCAGCAAACACAAATCAATCAATACACTATATCACAGAAAAAAAGAATAAAAAAATCACATGATCATCTCAATAGACACAGAAAAATCCTGTGACAAAATCAAACATTCATTCATGATAAAAACCTTGAAAAAATAGGTATAAAAGAAACATCTCAAACTGATAAGGTATTTTTGACAAATGTACTGCCAGGTCCATAATAAATTATCAAAAAACTGAAAGCTTTTCCTCTAAAATCAGGAACAAGATAAGAATATCCATTTTCACCTCTCCTGCTCAACCTAGTACCCAAAAGTTGAACAAGGGAAATCAAGCAAGAGAAATAAATAGATAGGAAGGGGTATAAATAGGAAGAAGACAGTGGTGAAACTAACAATTTGAAGAGGAGGTGGTCTGTTATGGGGAAGACTCAAAAACAAATTCAAAGAAAAGATTCCTAGAATTAACTGAACTAACAAATCCAGCAAGTTACCAGGATATAAAATTCACCCACAAAAGTCCATAGTGTTTCTGTACACCAGTAATGAAGTCACCCAAAATGATACTATGGAAAGAATACCATTCACAATATTTTCAAGAAAAAATACTATGGAAAGAATACCATTCACAATATTTTCAAGAAAAAAATAAAACACTTAAGGAGTTAATCTATCGAAGCTACTTTTCTCCTAGGTGTCTTCCCACACGTGTTAAAGACATCATGCTATAAGGACACATTCATACCCCTGTTCACAGCAGCACAGCTTATGATAGCTGCATCTTGGAAATGGCTTGCATGTCCACCGCAGATGAATGGATGGAGAAGTATGGCAACTGTACACAGTGGAGTACTTCTCTGCCATAGAGAAGGATAAATTTCACCATTCATAGAAAAATGGATATGCCTTGAGATCATAATATTAAGTGAACTTAGGGTGGGGATATATCTCAGTGGTATAAGCACCTGCCTGGCAAGTGCAAGGTCCTGAGTTCAATCCCTGGTACCACAAAAAAAAAAAAAATTAAATGAACTAAATCAGACTCACAAATATATTATTGCAGTTTATCTTCTATGAGAAACTTAAAGCACTAATTAAAGAGCAATTTGAAAGATGAAGAGGCAAGAGGAAGACAGATCTTTTGCAAAAATGTTCCAAATCTACACAAAGAATGCAATTATTATGTCCTGTGAAAGTACCAATAAAATTTTAAAACAATTTTTAAAAGATAGGGAGATGAATATGTCAATTGGCTTGATTTAATCTTTCCACAATGTTTACATAGATCAAAGCATCTCATTGTACTACATGAATTAAAATAACTGTCAGTTAATAGTATATTAATTTTATTAGGCATAAAAGTAGGTAATTATCAAAATCATGGGGTCCTGTCAGTATAGGCTATAGACTTTGTCCTCAATTCCTTATCATCCAGGATGCCTATGGCCAACCACAAACTATTTGACTCTCCCTAACAAAATTAAATTTAAGCTCCTTTGGAAATACAATCAGTCCCTCCAGGATTTATTTCTGCTTATCTTTTGAGTGTCTTTTTCGTTTACACTGTTTGCAACATAAAAATCATCCAATATATTTTAACTCCCCCAATGTGCTATGTAATTTCTCACTTCCGCATACGTCCTATCGCTGGAATATTTTGCCATCACTGGCTTGACATTCGCCCATCTACTTATTTTTCCTGTGCTATGCTGTTCGTTTCATTTAGTAACTGAGTTTATTCTTTTTACTGGGCTTTGTTTAGCACTTGCATAGTAATAAATTAAATAAATACATTCCTTGAGCTTCAAGAGCTTCAGTTACATGCGACAGGCTGAAAAATAGTTCTACAAGTAGTTCACATACAGATGAGGTGGGAAAATCCTTTAAGGTGCTGAGATTGCAAGACAGGGAAAGAGCAGGAGCGGAGAGTTGGCTTCAAACAGAAATAACTGATGAAAAGCTCTACCAAGACCAGTGCAGGGGCAGCAAATGCTACATGGACAAAAGCCTTTGAAATACAAAGAAGTATTTCACGCTCAGCCAAAAGGAGGCGCTGCTTTGTCTGCGTGACTATCACCTTCTTTCTCTCTCTCTTCCCCCTTCCCAACGTGACTCTTGGGTTTTGTTCTCACCCACTCAACGGAAGTGAGGAGCCATTGTCGGGGCACAGAGCAGAGTTGTACAGTGTATTCAGACTGTCTACCACTTGTTAACTGTAGAGAAAATTATTTATTTAGAATATACTGGGGTATCTTCTTGGTTGAAATGGAATATAAAGTTTCTAACTCTTGAATTGCAATGAAGATTTCTTTTTTTACAATGAAGACTTAATGTGATCATGTTCCAATGGCTGGCCTGTCACAAAAACTAAAAATTGTGGTTAATTTTCTACTTATATATGTACGTCACACTGAGGTATGTTCAGCGTTGTGCCATGCTCAGCGTTAAATCTTTTTGCAGATAAAGTCATATATAATTCTCACAGCTTATATAAGACAGGTTTTATTGTCCCCATGATGACAGAATTAGGACTCACAGAATTTATTTGGTTTAATTTTCATTTCTATTAGTACATGCTCAAAGTACACAGTGATTGCATTCATTGTGCGGGTTTGGTATATGTAAGTAACATTTTAAATCTCTTTACATCTTCCCCTCCCTCCCCTCTCTCTTCCTCAATTTCTTGGTCTGTTTCCCTTTTACAAAAGATCGAGCTCTCTGTTTCCTATTCATCAACCTTTGTTTTATTCTTTAACTTATTTATACACCAGGTTTTGTTAAGAGAAGCCATGAGATATTTAAGCTTGTGATATTAAAATTCACTTAACATCATGGATTGGACTGCACTTGCAGAGTAATTTGAAGAACATGTCAATCTTAATAGTATCTAGTTCACAAACAAGTGTTCATGCTTCTTAAAAATATTTTACACATTTAGAGTACAAACCTTGTATTTTGTTAAATTTATCTTTAAATATTTAATATTTTAATGTTTTCATATACTGTCTTGTTTATTTAAAAAATTTCATTAACTAATTTATATTATAGAGAAAGCATTAAGTTTTATTGTTCAGTATTTTACTATAGTTTATTAAATGTAGTAGTTATTTCTTTTCTGAATAATGCACGAGTTTTTCATATAGACAATGTTTTTGCCTGAAAATAAAGGCAGATTTGATCCATTCTGATTTCTTTTACAATCCATAGGTTATTTACATGTAGTTTTGTATTAAAAAATGAATTTTCCATAAAACTTTACCTTTGAATTTGATGAGAGTAGGTAATATATTTAAATGATTTCAATTTTTAAAAAATTGTTCAGACTTGTTTTTTAATCTAGATTATCATGTACCAGTAACTCATTTCTCCTAATATATTCTGCCATTGTTGGGTAGTCTACAATAATAGCAAAATCAAGGTAGTTGTTAATATTTTATTTCTTATTTGTGATTCTGTGTCTACTTATTTTATTAACTACTAAGAAGGATGTCCAAAATTTTGATCATATTTACAGACTGTCAATTTTTTCTTTTAGCTTTGTTTTATGTATTTTGAAGTTCCACTTTTTATATTCATACACATTTAGGATTAATATTTTGGGGGGAATTTGACTCCTTTATTCCTATAAAATGTACATTTTTACTTCCAATGATGTTTGTTTTCTTAAACCCACTTGTTTTAATGAAATGATTACTGTAGAGTCCAGTCCAACCTTGACCTTCTGATTCCCTTCCTCAACATTCCTAATGCTTCAATCCCAGGCATATACCACTATGCCTGAAAACTTGCTTTCATTTCATTAGTGTTTTCATGGTATGTTTTATTTCTATTTTGTGCTGCTAATGTATTTGTGTCTTTATGTTTAAAATGAGACGGTGATTACTTTTAATCCTACTTGACAGCTTTGACTTAAATGGGGGCATTAGGTCTTTTGCATTTATTGTAATTATTGATATTTATATCTCTCTATGTAATGTCTCATTTAAAGTCACCACATTGCTATTTGTTTTGTCTTTTTTTTTTTTTTAGTAGGGAGTTAGCACTGGATGTTGTATTACATAATATTATCTTCACATTAGTTAACACATAAACATTAAAGGAAATACCAAATTATAGAGAAGATGGTAGGGAATTAGCACTGGATGCTGTATAATATAAAGTTATCTTCACTTCTGTTAATACAAAAACAATTGAGGAAATACAAAATTATAGACAACATAGAAGGGAATTAGCTCTGGATGCTGTCCTACATAGTGTTACCTTCACCTTTGTTACTCAGTTACACAGATGATGGCCCATTTGATCATTCAATTTTTCTCCTCCCTCATCTCTGTTGCCCTACCACTCAATCAGTCATCTTCCCTGTGATAACAGCTGTATTCCTGGGATTATCTATATCCCTGGACTCTCGCCTTCGGAAGAGACATAACTGCCTCAGACCACAGTATAACATACATGGGTGTATACAAACTGCCATGGTTGGAGGTGGAAAAGCATGTATGTTCACAGTGGATTGTCTGGCTCCACCCCGTCACCATGCTATGGGTGGGGGTGGGTCCAATACATGAGGCGTCCTCAGCGGGGCCCAGAGTGGAGCAGCCGTGGGGCCCTCAGTGGAGCAGCTGCAGGGCCCACAGCGGAGCAGCCACGGGGCCCTCAGCAGAGCAGCCGCGGGGCACACAGGGGAGCATCTGTGAGGCCCACAGCAGAGCAGCTGTGGGGTCCACAGTGGAGCAGCCATGGGGCACATACCCCCATCGGGGCGCCCTCAGTGACCCGTTGGGCTCTGTCCCATTGCCTTGATGCTGGAGGCCCTTTCTTCTCCTCCTCCCTCCTTCTGATCTCCAGTATTACCGTTCCCCACCCCTTGGAGCTGGGCACTGGATGAACTTATGATGGTTGGTATAAGGGCTTGAAATCTCCCCGGCCCGTTCTCACTGTGTTAGTTCAAGATATGAACTGAGTCTAAGGATTAGTTCCAAAATAGAGTTGGAGGATTTTCTTGGGTCTGCTGTATAAAGTATGTTGTTTTTCAGACTCCCAGTCTGCTGCTTTTCATCTAGTCTGTCACTGTGGGTTCATGCAAGGTTCATATGTGCAAGGTGTAAGGAGACTCTCTTGGTGCTCACATTAATAGCTCAGGGTGAGTTCTGAAGACCGTGAATTCATCCCATTGTCAGCAACAGGTGGTGCTTCCTCAAGCCGCCGAGTCTCAAGGTGCTCCCAGAGAGAGTTCAGGGTGGGAGCTGAGTCCTGGCAACCCAGCTCATGCTTCCTGCTTGATGTTGGAGTGAGAAGTGCACAGAGCCATGCAATCCACCTCCATCTGTTTCTCCCTCTGGTTGTGGTGCTGGAGCCCCCGTCTGCTCCTCAGCCGGTCCCTGGGAGCCGCCACCACTCGCCGCCGAGATTCCCTGCTGCTCTCTGCCGGTAGCCGCTCACCCAGTGGAGAGGCAGGGGGCGCTGCCTCGAGGCAGGTGCAGAGCTGGGCATGGTGGGCGGTGTACTAGTTGCACTGATTCTCTCCAGGCACTGATTAGGAAGGTTGCCGCAGGGTGGGGACTCTGCCCCAGTGGCTGTTGCGACCTCTCATTCTCACACTGGGTTCAACAACTGCTCCGACCGCCATTGACTCTTTTCCTGGCTGCACCCTCCCCTCTCCAGCCCTGGACCAGCTCTTGGAACTCCGCTCTCCCCTGGCTGAGTCGGGAGGCTTCCGTGAGCGTGGGTCTCCAAAGCTGAAGCTGCAAATGCCGGAACGAGGGTGTGGGCCAAGTATGTATTTGTTGGACAGGTCACTTCCTCCTTCTTGGTCTCCTCTCCCTCTGACTACGCCATGGCAGATCTCCAATCCTTTCCTCCAGAAGAGGTTTTGCTTAGTCTTTGCGAGGGCTTCAGTTCCCATTTCAGATCCTTCCTGAGTCCAAGATACCCACCTCTTTCCTTTCTGTCCTTCACATGTTGCTATATTCCTATATTCCTTTGTCTGACTGGCATTCCTCTGGGAGGTTCTCTCTCTGCTGCCCACCCAGTTGCCATCTTGAAGTTCTCTCATAAAATTTATTTAGTTATTTGTTTCTTTCTAATGAATTGACCATTACACTTCTAATGTTCTGAAATGGTTAACAGACCATAGAAAGATACTACTTTAGGCTCCTGCTTGAAACCAACAGCTTCAGAAAACTGCTGGCCTTGATTCAGGGCCAGTGCCTTCTTGTTTTGTCTTTTCAAACTGTTCCTTTTCACTTTTGCTGTTCAAATTTCTTTCTTTTCAAAAATTAATTTTTTACTGTTAGCATTCCTCATGTCGTCTGTATTGGCTTATTTGCCTCCTTTTTTGTTTTATATTTTTGTTTCTCTACCATTTACAATTATGCTTTTTGTAATATGTCCCAGTTTGACTTTAAATTAATATTGTACTACTTTGTGTACAGGATACAAATCTTAATTCAGTATCTTTGTATTTTATTAATTTTATCTTTTGTGACCATTATTATTAGGCCTTTAAAAACATATTCATTAGTGTGTGTTGCAAAAAACATAATAAATAATTTTGTGCATCACTGTGCCTGCTTTGTACACATTTTAAAAGTTATGCCAGAGGATAGCACTTGCATTTCCTTGGACGTTTACAATTCCCATCGCTCCTCACTCCGTCATTTACATTCCGGACTCCTGCCGTTTGCTTTCCACATGCAATTCTTTTCACCTCTCCTGTAGTACGGCACTAGTGGCAGGAAATTCAAATAACATATTTGTGTTGAAAGTATTTATCTTCATTTTAGAAATGCGCACAGTACGCTTGATTTCAAGATCCTGGCCCATGGGGCACTGGAGCGTCATTACTTTTCCCTCTGTTAGATTTGCACCGTTTTCACCCAACCACTTCATGTTAATTCTCCCTTCTGCACTGCCTCATCCGCATTAAAGTGCATTCACCTTATTTTCATTTCAGGTGAGTTTATTTTAGGATCTCCATTTGGTTATTTTAAAATAATTTTCACTTTCTCACCTTACTAGGGTCATATGCTTTTTACAACCCTGTCTATATTATTTATAACATTCATTTTAGTGTCTTACTCTGCTTATCTAGTAATTTATTTCATCATTGAATCTCTCCTCCTTTATTTCTAGTTAGGTATTTTATTTCCTCCCTATTCCCTACTTCAAATGAAGGTTTTGGTCAGATACTGGACAATGTGAATTTTACATTAAGAGCTATATTTTATTTTATTTCTTAAAGATGACCTGCACTTATTTTCAGACTGAACTTCTGTGAAGATTATATTGGTGTGCAGTTAAGTCGGAACAGCAGTGGCTGTCAGTATTGGGCTGGGATCCTTAAGTTAGCTGTCTCAGACTCTCGGGTGTTGTGTTCACAGGCCTGTTTGCCTATTGTTCAATGTATAAAAATATTTCTTTCGTATATTTTATCCAGTTTTCTAGTTGTTAAAGTGAGACACAGCTTTCAATGCAATTAATCCTTCATAAATTAAAGCAGATGACCTTAATTTAAATCAATCCCATTTACCAAATGATTGTGCCCCTCACTGAGAGCTTAGAATTTCATTTTTTTCTTTCACATTAGCATACTTAATCCTTACACATGAAGCCAACAGAGAAAAACAGAGTAACTAAGAACCAAAGATAGTAACCATAACAATCTAATGATATAAATTTGTACAATTATCCAGATACAAAATTTCCCAAGTAGCTAGATGAGTGACTGTATTATTCATCTAAAAGAGAAAAAATGGCACACAATGTTAATATTATATCAGATGTATTGATAATGTAATGTTCACCAAGATAAGCCGATCTACAACAGAAATAAACATGCAGAAAACATTACAATGCATTCTTAAAAATGCCTATAAGTGCTTTCTTCTTAAATAATTTATGGTATGATTAGGATGATACATCATATTTCCACTTCTTGTTGAAGATCTGTGTAAGAGCCCAGTTTATTTTTCTACTATGTGACCTGATCATGGATACTATCTGCCTCCTCTACATCAGTAGCAACAATTAAGCTTTCACAACTGTGTGGGTAACTTTGGCTAATTGAGGGGAATGCACAGAGGCTGTGATGTTGCAAACTGAAAGTGTAGCTCATGGTTGGGAAAGAGAGCTCATTATTCTTCCTCATCTACAATAGAACAAAGATAATGTTATCACATCGTAGATTAATCATAGCTATTCCAGGAAAGTGTCTGGAGCCTTTCTGACACTTTTTTTTGCCATTGGTGTTAAGAAAATGGACTCCAGTAAGCTCACATCCTACAGTCTGTTATATCAGGGTTACATCAGTATTCAGAGCTATCTTTGAAGCATCTATCCAATTGTAAGGTAGGTTCAAGAAAATTGGTTTTCCTCCTTCCTTACTCTGCTATGGAAAAATTACTCTGGATTTTTATCTTTGAGGCTTTAACATTTTACCATTCTGTTTAGTGTTATATTCTGGTACTTTTCTGGTGTGCGTCAGTTTTCTGTAGAAAGTAATGCAGGTCAATGCAAGCTAATGCACATAAAATCAATAACTTGCAAGGCTTTTAATCTCACTTGTTTCCTGTATAGATCAATGACTAATGAAGGTATCCAGTTACTTCACTCAGAGTATATTTGGGAATAGCATTAAGTGAAGAAAGCTTGAAATGACCACCTGTTTATAACTATACATAATTTATGAGATAATTCCCATGTGCATCAAACACTGCTGCAGCACAGATTCCCAGCACACCTTGGTTCTTTATGTTTGGGTTGCACTGCAGCAGAAACTTTGTGGTGTGTGCTGGAAGAGTCCAATGTTCCCTTCTATAGAAGCCAATGCAAGGAAGCAACAATATATTTAATAATTTAAGTTTCAGGAGAAAATCAGACATCTTAGAGATAGATCTTTGTCACTTCCATGGCATTAAAAATATACAACATGTCTTCTTTAGTTGAATTGCTATTACTTTGTGGAGTCTTGCTTGTCCTAAATATGTCAGTGCTTTATTTAATCTTACCAAGTTTCACACAATTGAAAGAACAAATGCTATCTTCAGCCACAAATGTCAAGTATGATTGAGAACAGTTTAATAATATTATTCAGCAAATGAAAATAACTTACACATCATGAAGAAGCACCATTTAGCCAATCATCAAAAGGCAATCTTTCTTCATATTGCTCTTTTTTATAGGTTGGTGATAATTTCCTTACAATTAAATTGTGTTTAGGAATCTTGGGAGCAATTTATACTGGGCAAAAAGTGAAAGTCATTGTAGGAACAGAAACTACCTCTTAGAATATTCTTATAATAAACAGTCAATTATAATGGGATTATAATGGAATACCATATCAGACAGTGTGAAGAAGAAATGCTCTGGAGAGAAGTGAAAGGAAGGAAAGCCAAAGAAGTGCTCTGAGGAACTGTTCTGAAAGAAGGAAAAAGATGAGTAAAGGAAAAAAGAGAGAAGAGAAAGCACACCCCGCAAGCACTGTGGGTCACTGCAAGAGAGAGAGAAGACAGTGGGCACAAGGCCAATGTCTATCTTCCTTCTCACAACAGGACGTGGTAGTCTCATACGTGGCTCCATGTGCAACTCAGCAGTGATTTGATAGGTCTCTATGACGGACAGGCCATACCGAGTTGTCTAGCCAGCTCTCCATGCCCTAGTCTCCTGCCTCAATACGCTATAAATGATGTGAATTTAAAGAACACCATTTAACATCTTTCCTTCTACTTTATGACTACTTAGACAAGATTTTTGTAGCAGGTAAGTGAATTTTGGAGAAAAAAACCATCATTTCTCTTATACTTTGAATCTTCTTAAGCATGATAGCTAGTTAGAAAATAGTGTTTGCATAATCTAACACACAGTCACTAAAAGCAATTTATTCAATTATTTTAATTGATGAGTCCTGAATTCTTTAGTTATTCTGCAGGGCAACAAAGCTAAGTTTTCATTAGTGGGAGAAGCTGCATCCTTCTGCTACACAGAGTAGAACCTTTGAGTGCCTGAAGACTTACTATCTTTGGTAATAGATTTTTGAGTACTCAGTTTGGGCTTTGAGAGAAAAAAGGCCATTTTGATTGTGAAAGTCAAAAAATTGTGAGTTGAAATAATAGAGGAACAATAGGGTTGAAATTGTGAAAATATTCCTTCACCCAATTATTTGCAAACTGTTGATATGTAATCAAAGGGCAGGTAAGATTTCATGTTGCTGTCAATCTAACACTTACGGTAACTCTACTTACAATAATAACCTGGAACTATATATGTTCATAACATCTTGTTGATGGTCTGCTTTTCCACCGAGGAGGTAACTTCTTAAAGTTAGAGAATCTGTAGATAATTCTTTGTAGCCTATTAATAAAAACAGACTGGCTTGCTGGTACACATGAGGGATTCTATGTTAGACAAATCTTGACACGAAAAACTACAGGACTGAATGGTTTTACAATAGAATTCTACAAACAATTAAAGAAGAAATAATGTAAAAGTTTCTAGAGCTCTTCCTAAATTTGCAGTAGAAGGAATACTTCCCAACTGATTTTATGAGGCCAGTGTTGCCCCAATACCAAAGTGAGACAGACAATATGAGAATATTATAGATCAATATTCTCAATGAGTATACACAGAATTCCTCAGTATGATGTCAGCAGACTGAATTTAACATCAGTCATATGAATCATGGTGTTCTTACATATGCAAATAAATTTGAGATGCCCTAGTGAAGAATGAAAGAAAAATATGATTATCTCTATATGTACCAAAATGTGGTTTGAGAAAATTTACATCCTTTCATGACAAAAAATTGAAAACTTAAACATATAATTGAAATGCACCTGACAACAGTAAAGATCACATAAGTATATAGTAAGTCCACAACTAGCAGCTCATGTACAATGATAAAAAGTTGAAAGCTTTTAAAAATTATTACTATTTTAGCATAATATCTTCAAATGTAAAAAACTCTAAAAACTCCATAAAAGTTTGTGAGAATGCATAAACTAAATCAGCAAATGTCAGGGTATAAAATAAAAAATAGAAAATTAGTATCATTTTTATCATTCTCAACAAACAATCTGTAAAAGAATTAAACATCAAACCCACTTGAAATAGCATAAAAATTTAAGAGTGCATTAGGCCAAAGAGCTATTTGTACAGTGAATACTTTAAAGTATTAGTGAAAGAAATTGTATCTACGACACAAATAAATAGACACTCATTCTATGTGTATGGAATGAATGAATATTGTTAAAATGAACATCATAATGAAAATTATCTACACATTCAAAATTGCAATGATATTTTTCAAAGAAATAGAAAAATATCCTAAAATGTATGTGGAACAATAAAAATCCTCAGTAAACCTGAGGGCAAACAATCAAAGGTAGAGGCGTTATACTATTGGAGTTCAGAGTTTACTACAAACTGTAGTCAAGTCATCAAAATAGCTAAAAAGCTCTTCACAGCAAGGAAACAATAGAGTGATTAGACAAATCATGGACTAGGAGACAATATTTGCAAACCATGTATTCGATAAAGAGCTAGTATCCAAACTAGAGAAAGATCTCAAATAGCTCAACAGCAAGAAAACAGCTTCATTAGAAATGCATAAAGGAACTAAATGGACATATTCTAAGCATTTCTGAAAAATTGCTCATAATTACTGATCTACAAGAAAATGCAATTTTAAAACCAGGGAGGGTGTTCAGGAAAGGGAACATATATACACTACTTTTGACAATGTAAACTAATACAAGTACAGCCACTTTGATGAGCAGTATTTAAAGTTTTCCTAGAAAATTAAGAATATAATTACCAGATGACCCAGCGTCTTGGTTACTTTTTTCTCATTGCTGAGACAAAATGCCCAATACCCAAAATGAAGGAAGGAAAGGTTTATTTAGCTTACAATTTGTGGAGGATTCAGTCCATACTTGGCTGGCTCACAGGCAGAGTGGCACGTGGCTGAGGGCAAACGTTCATGGTGGCAGAGCTCAGCAAAACAACAAAAGCAAAAGGAAGGAATAGTGAGCAAGCAGCCTCTCTCTACCTCCATTACACTGTAAACAGGCTGCCCCAACCCAGGGGCCGTGTAGCTCTCACTCAGTCTCCACGCTCTACTCTTCCACAGGCTTAGGATGTATACAGAGGAAGCACCCTGGCTTCCTATTGAGCCATACAGCCAAACTAATAGAGTCCCCAAGTTGACACAATGTATCAACCATAACACCCAGTAACCTGACTGTTGGAGAACCATATCATAGGCTCATAGTATATATATATGCATATATGTATATGGATATGTATCTATATGCAAATGAATTTGAGATGGCATAGTAAAAGAATGAAAGAAAAAAACCATATGATTATCTCTCTATATACCATAACAGCTTTGATAAAATTCAACATCCTTTCATGATAAAAAATTTCAGAATTTAAACATAGCTGAAATGAACTTGAAAACAATACAGATGATATAAGTGTATCACAAGTTCTCAGCAGTGCATTCAATGACAAAAAGTAAATATATATATATAGTGATATATACATATAACCAATATATATCTTTTGGATATATATACCTTTTGTATGTATATATATATATATCTTTTGTATATGTGTATCTTCTGTTTGTGTGTATGTATACATGTGTATATATATGTCAAGTAAATCAACATCTTGAAGAAATATGTGTCTTTCCTTGCTCATTGCAATGTTATTCACAAAAAGTAACATATGCAGTGACCCAAATATCCATAATTTGGTGACCTGAAGAAAAAAATGGTGCATTAAATACATACTGTGGAATACTATTCAGCCTTCAAAAGAGAAGGTTCAGCTATTTGCCCGTGTAAATGAACCTGGAGGTTATTATGATAAGTGCATAAGCCAGTCACAAAAAGAAAAGTGTGCTTATATGTGGGATCTAAAAACAATGAAAAAGTTGAGAATACAATGATGGCTGCAAAATCCAGGAGATGCAGATAGATAGAGACAGGAAAATATTGATCTAAATGTACAAAGTTTCGGTAACAAATAAAGAATAAACTTCAGCAAACTATTGCAGAAAACACTGGTTATAATAATTTGTTGTATATTTCAAAATCACTGAAAGATTACATTTTAAATAGTTTTACTACAAAAATTTGAATGGTAAAGGATACCTGATTAGCCTGATTTAAATATTTTACATTGAAACATATATGAAAGCATTATACTGTACCCAAAAAATACATACAATTATTAGTTGTCAATTAAAAAATAAAAATCCTATACAATTTAAAAAGAAACTAATATGTTTTGAGATATTCCTTGATATTAATTCATGTTTTTTCACTATGCTGTTTACTATTTTTCTCCTTCCTTTATTTTCCAAAAATTCAGGCATACAACTCCTATTTTCTTTCTACTCCTAAGTAAATTATATGCCAATGGAGAGAACAGAAAGATATGTTTAGGATTTGGTTCTTTTCCAATTCAGTTTGGAACCAGAATCGTGGGAAGAGTTAAACGTATGAACCAGAGTATCACTCTACTCTGACCTTTGTTTTCAAGAAGATTGAATTCTTTAGAAAGTTTACAGGGTCTACAGAGCGGAGAAGTGGATTAGGGACAGACCAGTGACTCCAAGTATGGCACAAGAGCTAAATTCTAACCATCTCAGGTACAAAAAGACAAGATCAAGAGCTTTCCCAGGGTAGATCTCTAATCCTTAGCAAAACATGCCTCTAGAGACAAGAGATATGGTTGACTCCAACTGTATTGTCAGACAATAAAATCAGTAATCAAAGGGTCTGAATGGCCGTTTTTTAACTTTTTGAAAGAGAGTGAGAGAAAAAATGAAAGTGTCCCAATTATATATTGTTTAGGTCTTACTTTCTAATATCTGACTCTGAATCAAAAGTTCTAAAATCCTAGTCTGCAAAAGAGATCTATCAACTCTAGAGATCGACAGAGGAAGGTAATTTTCCAGAAGAAATCTTGGCCCTAGGACAAAGACATCTTCAAGACATTTTGGGTTGTCCGCAGTCACTTCTACAGTAGTGCTGGCTAGGTTCTATTTATACCCACTCTGAAAAGATGTATCCCCAGGATCTGTAATACTTGTAAGAAGCTCATAGATTAAAGTTGATGCACTCTTCTCTCATTAGAAGTCAATGTTGGATTTAAGCATAATGTTGCATTTCTCTAACTTACTTTGTAGGTCCAAGTGAATCCTCTAAAGTCCTCAAGGTACTTATCAGGATCATCTCAATATATTATTGGATCTATTTTAGGTCATACAGGAAATAATAAATAAATGCATGTAGTTCTTACCCCCCCCCCATTTACTTCTTGTGAGAGATATTGTCCTTGGGGAACTTGAACAAAATCATCCATAGGTGAATCCAACCTTGTGGAAGCTTCAAATATGGCTGCTGTAGAAGTTTCACTCTCAGGACCTGAAGGTCAAGTAGGGGTATGCCCGGACTCAGTAATAGAGGGCAAATCTTTAATTAAGGTTGTTTTGGAAACCTTGCTGTCAGGTTCCAATGGTCCAGGAAGAGTAGCCTGAGGGTCACTGATAGTGGATGGCTTAAGAGCCAGAGGTGTCTGGTTTTCCTATGTTTCACATTTACATTTGAACAGAAGTAAAAATTATTCTTTAGTGCAAAGAAAGTCTGAACATAAGGCAATTTTGACCAGTTTTCTGCTTTCTTACAGTATAATTCTAGTTGTGAAATAATGTGATATTTCCCTTTGCATTAACATGTTAAAGAAGGAAACATTGCTAGTACTAAAACATTGCTTTCCAGTTCCTTTAAAGAGGACTTTCAATGTCCATTTTTTATTCGCTTTGGCACTAATGATGTTAATATTTCCAACTTCTTATTTTGAGGTCACAGATTGACTCATATCAGCTCAGTAACTTTTCCTTGTGCTATGTAGTTTGAGTTAACACTGACTTCAGTAGTCCCAGTATAAAGAGGCCCTGTACTTAAGTATTACTTCTACCTCAGCCTCCCCCATAGCTGGGATTGCAAGTGTGTGCCACCACACCCAGCCTGGCCAAGAAAAGCAGGGAAGAGGAAGCTGGTTTTCTGTTACATGGATCTGTTGTTGGCCCCCTGTGGGCACCTTTTTCACTCTGGCACAAGTCCTGCACCACTATTGCCTCCTCTGTTGCAGCCACAAAGATGACCACATGGCCATCTTGGGTGGGCTGCTTGAGCCACTAAAATTGCTGGAGGTGCAGGCCAAGGAAGAGTCTCTCCATGAGTCTCATTAGTGTACTGCATTTGTTGTGCTATATTTGCAAAGGACCCCTGTAACCAAAAAGACCTCCTCTGTTATGTTGGCTCTATCTCCCTATTTCTATCAATATGATCTTCTGCCAACTGCTGTGACTACCTATTGAAATACAGACCTGACTAGGGCATAAGGAAGCATGAGTAAGGTGTCTAACATCATGTGAGCTCAGATGATATTTTCCCACAACTGAATCTATGGCGAATGATCCCTGAGCTTCATTATTTATGACACTATGTTTTAATTCTTTAAGCAGTTCAAAATAAGACACCCACCAATCAGGGATGAGTTGATTTTGATTATTAAGATCATTTGTAACCATCTTTGGGAAACAGCAAAGGTCCAAGAACAACTTCTTGCAGAATAGTATTTATTTATTGTGAAAATATATTAAATTATTTGCTAGAATACTTGGTGATATTGCTAGCTGGCAGTATGTACTTTGCCTTCTTTAAAATAATTTAAAAGAGATTTCCCCTTGTTTTAATCTCAGTAAAATTCTTACTTGACTCAAAAGCACTGAATGTAGCTTTGTATCAGATGTCTCTGGAATTGTCACTTGAGATCCAAACACTGTTCAAACACTCCTAGTAAGTCCACCAGGTGGGCAAGAATGCTATGGGTTCAGGCTACCCCGGATGCCAGTTATCCGAGACCTCTGAAGAGGGCTGCAATCTCCTGCCAGGTGTTACTGTGCATGGCAAAAAGAGCAAGAGACAAAATGGTAGTTCGGGGTGGATCTGGGATGACCAGTTGTTCATGAGGAATAAAAGGCCATGAGGCAGCTGGAATTTCTGGTATTTAGGGGTCACATTTGCATTGAGGAAAATGGTAAGAGGATTATCAGATGGCTCAGAAGGTGGAGGTGGTTTTGTGTTGAGAAGGACCTTATGTGATGATCACTTCAGGAGACTCAGAGGGTAGTGGTGAGCTTCAACTAATGAGCATCTTGCCTGGCTTGTCACAGCACCGCTGGCCTTTAAGGCCTCCATTAAGGCCTCTGAGCCCCAGCTTCAATTTATAACTTACGGTTCCTACAGTGTGTTTACAAGTACAGATCTAGAAAACTGTTTCTTAACAATTAATGTGTATTAGAAATATATGTCATATCAGAATCAAAAATCAAACACAGATAAGTTTTGCAAACAACTGGAGAGGACATTTTATTTACTGGGGAGCACTAATTTGAGTCAACATGAGTGTCTAGTATGAGGTCATGGAAGCCAGAGGAAGAGATAAAGTGATTTCAAGGGCTCAGATGAAGAACTTTCAACCACAAATTGTATAGTTAGAGAATTTATTCTTTGATGATGAAAAGAAAATGTAAATGTTTATAAGAGGAGAGTTAAAACATTTTATTCCTAGCACATAAAAGTCTTAAAGTGCAGCTAGATAAAATTCTTCAAAGAAAAACTGATAAAGGAAGAAATTATAGAATATAAGGAAGAATAATTCAAAGATAAGAAACTTGGATATCTACAGTGGGTTTTGTAAACTACAGTTGATAATTAAAACAGAAGTGTTAGCATTAGCTAGTTCCCAATATGATATTTTAAGGATGATATTTTAAGAGGGACGTTTTGCAACTTCTCACAAAGATGTAGCAATTCTATGTGTCCAACAACAGAGCTTCAAAATGAAGCAACTTTGATAGTGCTAAAAGGAACAAATAACATATCTGCAACTGTTCTTGCAATTTCAGTAGTTATTTCTAGGCAACTGATGGAACTACTAGCTCAAAAACAAGAAAATATACAAATGAACTGAGAAGCACAAGAGGGGAACTGGACATAAAATACATATATAGAGTGATGCCCTCCACAGTGGTGGAATACATATTTCTCCAAGAGACTGTGGAGCAGTTATTAAGAAAGATCAATTATACTGGGCCAGCCATAAAACAAACTTCATTATCTTTTAAAGAATAGAAAGTTTACATAACTTGTTGTTTGGCTCTAATGAAATTAAACAAGTCAATAACATAAAACAAGAAATTTCTAAGCATATAGAAATTAAACAGCACATTTTAAAATAATTTATGAGTCAAAGATGAAGCCTTAAAGGAAATTTTAAAAATACATAGAAGTGAATGAAACAAATACATCCCAAAATACGCAGAATGCAACTACGATGTGGTCAATAATGAAATTTATGGTCCTAACATGATAGCCATGAAAAATTGCCTTAAATAATGTTCTTTTCCATGTCAAGAAAGTAGAAAATGAAGAGAAAATTAAAAGTAAAGTAAGCAGAAAGAAGAAATAAAAATAATAGGAGAAATCAATAAAAATGAAAAAAGGAAACCAATAGAGCAAATTTTTTTAAAAGGTCAGTAAAATTGGTAATTTTCTGAATGAAGAAAATTTCATCCCATATTAATGATTCAGAAGACACATTATTGCTAACATAGCAATAATCTTCAAATGAACCTCAAATTCAAGTGAGCCTTACCAAAATCATTTCATGTTTTACACTGCTTGACAAATCAATGGCAAATAAAAGAAAAAAAGAAAAAAAGAAAAAACTCAAGTGCTGCTGGGTTGGATAGAGTTAACTTTATCTCTAATTGATAAAATGTGCTTTTATTCCAGGACTCACTTTACTAAATACATCTTTAATTTCTAACACAGAACTCAACATTTGTTCCTTTATGTGTATTACAAATCATACCAGCAGAGTAAAAACGATCATAGATGATAATCAGCTGCATAGTCCTATTTTCCCCTGGTAGTAATATTTTCAATCTCAGATTTATCCTTATATGTGGATAGGCTCTTAATTTGCTTGTTAGCACCTAACAAATGTTGAAAGCTTCTAGTGTTGTATCCCTTTTTTTTCTTCAGGAATGGGCTCTACTTTTAAAATCCTCACGAGGGAAATGTTAAGAGTGGAGAAGGTGAGAGGGAGAGTAGAGACAGAGAGAGAGCACGAAGGCTCTGGAACCAGGCATGGCTGGTGTCCTAGCCTTGTCACTGAGTTGTGCACCATATAAAAACTCTTATAACCTTTTTGAGCTTATCATTTGTTGTTCTGTAACTTAAGAGGAATTACTGTTTCATGCATAATGAATACTTAGTACAAGGCAGTGTTAAGTCACCTGAATAAATGGTAACTATTATCTTCAAAACTATTAATACAGTCTTTCAAACTATCTCAGATATATTTATTAATAAATAAGAAATAATACTTTGAAGCAGAAATTGATGAAATATAGCATGCTAACAAATTGAGTACAGCATTATCTTAAGGAAAATTGTAATAATACTGAGTGGCATTATTAAAATAGTAATTATAATTTTAGTAAGTGGTTTTTACATTTTGTCAATGTATAGGGGCTTCTTTTGAGCTTATTAACATTTACTTTACAAAAGTAAGTGATTTAAAGGAAGTCTAAGTGTTTATCCTCTTATTTTTTCCTTGTTTTGTTTTGGTACTGGGAATCGAACTTAGGACCTTGCACTTCCCAGATAGGTACTTGTGCCATCGAGCTACATCCTGGACCTAAGTGTTCAAATTCTTAATTTTGAGTCTGAATTAATGTACTTTGTACAAAGATTTTTTTATTTTAAAAAGAACAAAAACAAAATAACAAAAAGACATAAAACAACACAAAAACAATAAAAGTGATACAGAATTTAAAACAAAGTGATAAACTAACAATGATTGTTGTATTACATATTGTTATCTTCAAATTGGTTACCCAGATGACCAGATACAGGCATGTAAGATTGGTCAAACAATTAAATACTAACTGCTCCTTCCAATAGACCAATAGAAATTAGTAATACAATTATCTTTGCTATCTTGTTGAAGTTTTCTTTTTAATTCTGCTATACAAAGTTGCCAACCTCAGTTAGCAGATTAGAAAAGAAAAACAAACACAGCTTTAGTGTGGTTAACATACTATATTTATTATTTTCCATAGTATCTAAAAAGTAGAATATATTACATTAGTTTGTTAAAAATAAATTTTATAGAGTTTTTGAAATGCTACTGACAGATACATTTTACAATTAAAAGCAATAGTTTTTAAAAAAATCAATTTGCAGTCTTTATGGAATTTGAAGCATGTTATGATTTAGTATCAGTATCTGAAGCAATTTACATACTAAACCATTTCCAAGAAATACAAAACTGGCAGGTTTAAAGAAAGCACCAGCTTTCCACATCACTAAATTAACACTGAATCCTGTCTTCATCACATGAAGGAGAACAAGAAGATAAAGAAAGCAACATTTATAGGAAAAAAACAGAACTCTGAAATTACATTTATTTCGAGGATTCCCCAAAGGCATCTTGGTACTGTTACTGTATTTCTGAGGTTCAAAAATAGCTTGTAACACTTAAGGCTCAAAATCATGCATTCATAATAAAATACATTTACCAATATATAAGTGATATTGAATGTCATATGATGTATTTTAAATTTGTTGTTTGAATAAACAGTATACATTTAATTTTTTATTCCTTGAGGACTTTGTAGGCACATTGAAATCAATTTTCATACAAGTAGAGCAAATATTAGATTCTCAAACTGTGTGGATATAAGTGATAATACATTTGTCAATACATCTGAAAACACTATTTGTGGGTAATCTGAAAGATAATTTAATTAGTTCCAACTAAGGTTTAGGGTTTTTAAGTTTCTCAACTGTAAAGCATTTTACATAATACTTATATATGATGGGATATAATCAAAAAGCCAGGAAAGGTAAATGAATAAGTAAAAACTAGTTAGCATACATTAATATTCTAAAACACAAAGTTATACTTTTATCTCCTAATTCAGTCTTTACAGTTTGAAAGATCATTTTTGTCTATAAGTTATAAGCAGCATAAAGTTCAGCGAAAAAGACTGTGTAGTGGCTACCAGTTCTCAGTTTAGTTTCAACGTACTGTGAGAATCCTTAGACACACCGGTAGCTCTCCAGTCTGCTAATTCATTATGACATGCACTTGTCAGAGTTTATATACTCAACGTTATATTATAATTTCCATTCATTTGTTTTTTTTTTTTTTGGGTGGTACTGGGGATCGAACTCAGGACCCTGCGCTTAGCTAGGCAGGTGCTTATTCCACTGAGCTATATCCCCAGCCCTCAACGTTATATTATAGACAAATGGCAAAAATACATCAGCTTTATAGTAAAGTAAGGATTAAGTCTACTAACACGTTGTCTATTATGTAATTTTAGGAATGCCTACATTTTAAAGAGTGTAAATGAGAAGAATATAAGGAAAATGTAGTCCGTAGCTTATAGTTTTATTTATGCTTCTTTTTTTTTTTTTTTTTTTTGCGGTACTGGGGATCGAACTCAGGACCCTGCGCTTGCTAGGCAAGCGCTTATTCCACTGAGCTATATCCCCAGCCCTTTATGCTTCTTGTGGTATGAATCCACACCGTCATGTTGTAGATTTGGAGCATATGTAGAACTAGCCAAAGAGATGAGAATCTAGGAGCCCATGGACAAATGAAACATAATTTCTACCACCAGGAAAAACATATAAGAAAAAAGAGGAACAGGAACAGGAGGACAAAGAGGAGGAAGAACAAGAGGATAATCTGTACTACCCTTCTCCTTCTTAAGAACAGGCTCACATCAAATAAGCCAGATAGAAAACAAGTATTAGATTTACAAGTGGCAAATTCTTTACTAACTGCAGCAAAATGAATACATTTATCTTCCCCACTGGATTGGCTAGGCTGAACATATAAGGTTATAAAAGTGAGTTTGGCCTGGAGACTTATGAATACAAGCTTAATTTTCATTGGTTGTAAGCAACTGATCATATCTGTGCTCTTCTCTGATTATTGTTTTGTTAATCAAGCTTTTAAAACCCTGCGGTCCATGAAGAAAATGAAAAGGTCACAAATGGGATTAGATCTGACTTTGAATAGCTGGCTTTTCCCTAGCTTTGTCAAGACAGATACCTTCTTTAGTAGTCTGGGCATCCTGGTCATCATCTATTATTGAAATATCTGATGTATTTTTGTCATTTTGTCTCAAGCGGTAATTTTTATAAGCACGTTGAATGATGGTCGCTGAAACGGTCTCTTGTTTTCGTTTCAAAGTCGTTGTGATTGGTTCATACGTGATCTTAAAAGGGTTGGCTAATGCAAACGCTGATTCTATCTCTGAGAGGGTTTTCTCCATCCCTGCATCTTTTCCCACAACTCGTTTTGTAAAAGCAAGTAAGATATCAAGGCAATGGATTCTGTCTCCAACAGCCATGGGAAGGTCCATAGCTACAAGCTGTCCCTTGTTTGGTTTCGCCATGAAAAGAGGAGGATCAAGAGCAGCTGCAAAATCAGAAAGCTTGCCGGAGTCTATGTACTGGGTCCTGTCAGGGTCAAACCTCTCCCACACCTGAAAGAACTTCCTAAAATCATCTTCACTCAAGCTCCTAGTTTTTTTCTTAGAAACAATACTTAAAAATTCCATTATCACAACAATGTACATATTAACAATGATCAGCCATATTATGAAAATGTAACTAACGAAATAGAAAATCCCAACAGAAGGGTTACTGCAATCTCCTCTAACCTGAGTCCCAGGGTTAATTTTATCAGGATCACAGTCAGACCACTGACTGTTGAAAATTGCACTGAGCAAACCATCCCAACCTGCAAATATTGTAACTTGAAAAAGACAAATCATACTACTGCCAAAGGTTTCAAAGTTGGACACATCATTAATTCCAGCCTCTTTTTTCACATAGGCGAAGTTGTACATTCCAAAGATGGCGTAGATGAACATGACCAAGAAGATGAGGAGACTGATGTTCAGCAGTGCTGGGAGGGACAGCACCAAAGGAAGCATCAGGTCGTGGAACACCTTTGGTCCCTTCCCAAGATGCAGGATGTGGATGACGCGAGAGAGGAGTATCACTTGCACAAGGGAAGGGGACACCAAGTAGTATCCCACTGTCATGTGCAGAAACAGACCTGGGTAAGGAGAAAAGAGTCAATAAAATTTTCCACATGCAATGGTGTTTAGAGGAACATGTTATCTTATACTTAAGTGGTTGTTTGTATATTTTATTTTGTTAATCCCTATTTAACAGCTTATAGGATGATTAGGTTAGCTCAATTCTGATTGTATCAGTGATCAGAGCATCCAGAAAAATATAGAAAGGATTTCTTTTGTACTTTAATCTTGGGAATACTACAGATCCAGTACATCTGAGATTACAGATGACCTAAAACTACAGTGCCGGAGAGCAGTCATAAGGCTTTTTTTCTGACTACTGGTGGATCAAAGAATTCAAGCCAACTTACATTGAATGCCTTAAAAAGGCATCATGAAATATGTAAAGATCACAAAACATGATTTGAAGACTCAAAGACTTTCTAATCTAGAAACTAGTAACAGGTATTTAAAATAATTATAATGCAAGGTAGAAAGACCAAAATGTTAAATGTAATTACAAAAATATTTGGCATTCAGTGAGTCATAGTTTGTATTTTAATTCATTTCCTAAGTGGTATTTTTTCTGAGGAGCTTTAAATATGAAGTCAGTGAGTTTTTTCCTTAGAACTAGGGATTGTTCATTTTGAGTTGAGAAAGGTGACAGATGGGAAAATCCCACAGCGCTTCTAAAGAGGTGGAATGTTTGCTTACAGGAAGGGTCATGATGCACATTTCTGTCGAACTTGGTCATTGCCTAAGGTGACATACTTTGTGGCATTCTTCCCTACATTTGCCTCGCCTCGAGAGGGCTCTAGTGAATTTTCCATGACTCAAATTCTGATTTCATCTCATTCTTCAAAACTCCTCAATTTTGCAGGAGGTATTCTCACCTAACTGTAAACAAAGTCCTCAACATAAAGATCTCTCTATTGTTATCCTACAAATGAGTTTACATTATATGAATTTACGTTACATCACTGAGTGGTAATTAAGCATTTATCTTGCACTTTATGACATAAAGTATATGCTATTAGTCCAAGAAATGTTTATTAACATTTCCTGTGTGTATGCATTTGTGTGGATGCAAAATAACTGAGGCATTCCTGATTGAAAAAAAAAGTCTCTACATATTTTGCTTCTAAGAGACTATGACTGAAGTGATGAATAAGTTTGCCTGAATTAATATTACTATTAATGTCATTGATAGTAATATTATTAATATTTAATTAATTAATATTAATCACTATAAGTAAAAATTGGATTGAACAAAATCTTACCTGTAATGGAGAAAATAACCACCACAAAATCCAAAATATTCCATACAATGGTAAAATAGTAACAGTGGAAGGCGATGAGCTTCAGTATACACTCTACAGTGTACAGGACAACGCAGGCTAAGTTAATCCAGTGGAGTGTGGCCCGGATTTGTGGCCTCTGCTCATCATTTTCTACCATCATGGTTATTGCTTGGAGACAGATAAGTACCATGATGATAGCATTAAAAACTTGATTTGTTACCAAGTCAAACATGAAGCCTTGGAACTTGTTCTGTGGGCAAAGAAAGAAAGGGCAGTAGCATTACTAATAACATTCATAGATAGAGTCATTAACATTCATACATACAGTCATTAGAGTCTGTAACTTGCCCTAAAATAGGTATAAGTGAAAGTGTAAATTTTTATCAAAATGAAACTACACCATATCATCAAGACAAAGGTAGATGGCCAGAACCAGTAACCAAGATATGCATGTGCATATGTGTATGTGTGTATGTGCATGTGTATATGTGTATATGTGTATATGTGCTACAATGAACCACATTAGTTTGTATAATTAATGTATGTTAACAATTGTAACATGAAACAGCACATAAACAAAAATAACCATTAAAATCTTTGTCGAGGAACATATTTGATAAATGTCAAAATCAGTTAAGATATTTTACATTTTTATTTGTAAAATGAATAAATAAAGGAACTTAGTGAAGCTTCAAAAAATCTAGATGTTTTCTTACCCCTGGACGAGGGGCTGGTTTTTGAGAGTCATCATACATCAGCCTCTTTAGCCCACGATATTGTTTCTTCTGTTTTGCAGTTATAAACATATTGCAGCCTCCATGGTAGAGAAATGAAAGACAAAGTCATTGAAATCACATTTGATACAAAATTTCCTTTATATTAATATACGTTAATATAATGCATATTATATCAAAAATATATTTCTTTTCAGAAGTTTTAATTGCAATTACCTAAATCATGTTTGACTATGACTGAAATTCTGCACAAAGTTGCATATGAAACAAAACATACAATACTAGTTGGTAATGAGTGCAGATCAACAATCTTTTGATGTATTTCCCTGTATCTAGTCAGCTATTTGTACTATTTAGTCTACTGAAGCCTCCCTTCCTTAGAGAGTAAAACAAACAATGAGGGCGTCCGAAAAAGTTAACCAAGAGGACTTTAACTCAAAAGACAAAGGTTAAATATATTTGTCTCTTTTAACAACCAGGAACAAATAAAATTGTTCAATGTTTTGTTTAATTTTGCAGTGCTAGGAATTAAATCAAGGGTCTTTGAAATGATATATACTCCTAGTCTTTTATAATAATTTATTTCAAGACAGGATCCGGCTAAGTCAGTTTTCCAGGTTGGGATCAAGCTTGCAATCTTCCTACCTCAGCCTCCTAGATTTTCAAGACTATAGGAATGTACAATATAGGAAGATATTTTTATTATTCCAAAAGTACCTTCAATTTCCACCTTCTAAGGCATATTGTGTTTCGGGTTTTTAGTGCTAATTTTAGTATCTTGGACAAAATATATAAAGTAATGATGACATGCTAAGCTAGGAAGTAGGAATTATTAATGCCTAAATTAGAATCCACACACAACAGGTAAGGGTCCCCAATGTGAGGCACAGAGGTGAGCCTAGAATGTCACTGCCCTGGCGTGATCTGTTCAGAAGCTCAAACATTCAGTCAACACCATATACTCACTTTGCCTCCCCCTACTTGCCTGGTGAACCACTACAGTAAACTATACTATTTTACATATGGATAACCTTTAATGACCTAGCTGCAGATGAAATTTCACAATTGTTATTTCCTTTGATTCTTTTGGAAGGCACACCTAAACCTCCCTTTCTTTGCCTTTGTGGAAGCCCAAGGAGTAAAAAGTGTGCACAAATGTCATCATATACACAGAAATGGTACCAAAGTGTGGTGGTTCAAGTGTCTCTACATTCCATGATATTGAGTTCAAGCTTTCCTACCTGATCATCCAGCTAGGATTTATGACTCTACTGCAAGCAGAAAGCTACTCTAGTGTAGAAATACGTTGTGCTGGTGGGGGCTCTGAAGGCTTCCGGTGTATGAGTGAAAGACCTATTGTCTTTCTCCCAGTGTTCATAAATTTGTGCAGTTATGCAGTAAGACTGCTCGTTTCTTTTCATTACATTATTGTTTATAAAACAGACACAGAGAAACACAGAGATGTTTTAATATTTAAGCTAAACTGTACGTACTTTCGACGTTGAAGGCAATGTGGGAATGAATACTTCAGCAGTACTCTACTGTATGCAAGAATGGCAAAAACTATTGTGTTCGATGTGCTCTACAGAAAAATGACACTGAGGTAAATTCTAAACCAGTTACTTGGAAGAGTGCATTCGTATACAAGTGTCAGACTTTTTTCAGGCATTTATAAGCAAACAAAGGATATGTATACTTATCTTTATCTTATGCTTGTTAAAATTAGTAATAATAACACCAATCAGCATACTCAGAGGAAGAAATAATCCAAAGATAACAAAGTTGATAAAGTAAATATACATGTAGAGGTTCAACTCAAAATCAGGCTGCATTGCTACCTAAAAAGGAATTTAAAACTAATCACTGATCACAATATTTTAGAACCCAAGATTTATATTATAAAACATTTTTGGATGATGAGAACTGCTTATCAGAGTGTGTGTCATGCAAGTATGGATACACCCGTATAAATCTACTCTTCTGTATAGCTAATAAGCTTCAATTAATAAAAAACTAATAAGTGATTTTTTGAAAAAGATTAAAAAGAAAACCAAGGAGTGCTACTTAAATTAATATTTTTTCTCTTTTCTTTGGTAAATGACAATTATTTCTTTGTTTACTTGAAAATGTATTTCATTGTTTAACTTTGTGCTATGAAAATGATCATCCTTTGCTTATACTTATTGGGTCTGAGCCATTGCATATCTTTCTGCAAAGATTTCATTGCCTACAAAATACCCAATCTGAATGTATTTAATTGCTATAAATACCACTTGTGTCCTGTGTTTTAATTGCAAAAAATTACTTTGCTTGTCCCTTAACAATGCTTTTTATGCTATATTGTACTTACACCAACAGAATCAATTGCTGAGTATACAATGTTGATCCATCCATTAAATGTTGCCTATAAGAATAAGATATAATTTTGTGGAAATCTATTTTTGTCACAAAAACAAAATTAAATTTGTTTTTAATACTCTAAAACACTTGTTGGTAAGGCTTACAAAATTCAATCTACTGAATAATTTGAGGTATTTAACATGTTCCTATTCATATTATCTGTTAATTACTTTACTTATGTTAATAACTAATGATAAAATCAAGACTGAAGGAAAAATGGTGAAGTATGCTTCCAAGTATCAATTATTGTGACCATTTATATGTGATTCTCTGTGGAATCAATGTGAAAGGAATGGCCCATCTCCTCTTATCTTAGATAGTGGATCACTAAGTGGACTTTCTTCAAAGAATCACATTAACAAAAAGAGTAGTAACCCACTTTGGACCAGTAAGTTATGGGCCCATTGCTTGATCAGTAGTTGTAGAAGCAGGTTTGGCCAGAACATACCACTTCCTCTGTTAGTGCTGCCTTTGCTTCCACAGGATGGGGAATGTTTTCCACTTATGTCTGCCCCAAAAGCCTAATATAGTATTCTAATTATTAATTAATAATTGCTAAAATAAATTACAACTAAACGTTTGAATCAGCTATACTTTGTCCTTTATGTTCAGCCTACAGTAGGAATGAAGACATTTAAAACAGAAAAAAACTTCAGGAAATACACTTACTACTTGAAGCAGAGCAAGGAAACCATTTCCAACATTGTCGAAGTTCACCTGTGCATTCTTCCATGAGAGGGATTCATTATACATAAGGCTTTCACACTGACTTTTATTTGGTACTTCAGACATAGGAAACCTCTCTCCATTTAGTTGATCAAAGCATGCATAGAATGTGCCAGCAAATAAGTAGACTCCCATGATACTAAAACTCAGCCAGATCATAAAGCAGACCAGAAACGCACTCAAAGTGGGTAGAGTTGTTTTGATCAAAGTTCTTACAACCACCTGGCATACAAAAAGTGAATATGCAAATTTTAGATATGAAATGCAAAACCATTTTAATTACTGACCAGATTGAGAGTACTGCTTGATATAATGTTATATTGAAAAAAATAGATCATATCTAAAGATTTAATAGCCCACACGGCAGTATTGGAATAACCTAAAAAGCAATACAATTTTAGCAATAAAAACACACATCGAAATATGAGTACTTTCAAAATTATTGTTCCAAAAATCATTAAGAAGCTCCAACTTCATTAATACAAATACTAGAATGAACTTTTAATAATTTGATATTTGTTTACTGAGTTTCTGTCTTGTGCCATAATGGTGAAGATATGTGTGTGTGTGTGTGTGTGGTTTTCTAGAAAGGATATTAAATGGAGGGGGTGGACCAGGAACTGTTTTGACTCCAGCCTTAGGGCGGACCAACATGTAAATGAGAAAAGGAAGCATAGGCCTGAATAACAGAAGACTAAGTTTTGTACCATGAACAAAGTGGTGAGGGGAGACTGCTTCAGAAAGCCTCAAACCTTCACACTGAGGGATTTTAGGTGTGTTTCGTTTTGTTACATTATGTTTTGTTTTGGTTTTGCCACTGTGACTTGCCTCTGTAATTCCAGAGTGAGAGGTTTGGAAGCTGAATCCACCACCTGTAATCATTTCTTTAACTCTATTTATCATTAACACCAGACTTTTCTCTTTTCACCCCACTGAAGCTGTTCTAGCAAAAGAAACTGCTGGCTCTTTCTAATAGAATTTTTTCAATATCTGCTATATCTTTGTCATAGTGTTTATACATTTTATTTCCTTTTGTCCCTGAAACATCATTGACTTTCTTTTCTACAATTTCTTTTCTACAATTCAACCACGACTAGATAATTATTTTTCTCTGTTACTTTCTTGTTTATTTCTCATAACTTTCTGTCAAAAAATGCATATTTTTACTTTTAATTGTTCTTTTAACCACTTTGTAATATTTCTAAAATGAGGGCACAGGCTTATTGTTGATATTTTATATGTTTTGAGAGGCCCATTGATTCTTCTGCTGTAAAAAGAAAGGTGCCACGTCCATCAGACAAATCTACCTATGTGATAACATAAAAGTGGGAATAGTTGACACAAATGATTGTTTAGTAAAGAGCAGCTAAGATTTATTAAGTATATAAAACACGAATTTTGTAACTTGTACCCTGAAGATGCATCAGCAAAAATAATTTAACCACAGAATTTTCAGAGGTTGGGATGAGATTTCTGGTCTGGATTTGACTATGACTTGACCATGGGTACTATTTTTCTGACCTTGAGTTCATGAATTAATATCTCACTATCTTTCTTATGAATGTAACCCACCAAATGGTACACAGGAAAGGTTTTTTTTTTATAACTTGGTGAACTTCATTCTCTTTTCATCTGTGTATCAAAACTTATTGGAGAAAAACATTTAGAATCATAATATTTGTTACAATAGTTTATTTAACTACACTTAGATTGTGTGGGGGAATGTATGCATATATCTGCACATTATGAGCTGAAAGGATTTCTGTAGTTTTTAATCATAGGCTACTTTATGAAGTTTTCCTGTCCTTAAACTGTATTTTTGCCAGAAATTAAGCTGTTTTGTCATCTTAATCTATAAACTTAGAAATTTTGCCAGGGATTTTTCTTTTTCAGCCAATTTCCGAATTTATTTTGTTTGAAAAGTACTGGTGAATGTTACCACAGTTTGAACATGATGTATTAGTAAAATGTATTTCAGAAATTATACTATAAATTATGATCACTACTTTAGGTTTTTATTTTGTTTTAGATTTTTGCTCTGTTTTCTAGGTCTATAATATTAGAATCTTGATGTATTTACACCATAATAATAAAATATTTCTTCCTCAAATCCAATAGATCAAATGCATCTGGAGAACAGATTAATCAGGCCTAAATTCTTCTATAATGAACCAAATCAAAGTCACGTGAATTACAAATATATCAATTATGTCCTCAGTATGTGTTTTCATACTTAGTATACTGTATTTTAAAATATATATAATTAATGTACTTATGTGTACATGATCTTATATAATCATATAAGTGCATGCATACTATTTAAAGGCGATACTATTAAAATTTTTGAATATTTTAAAAATACATATTTCATTAACTTACAGTTTGAATTTATAAGACTCAGTCAAATTTTGAGATTAAAAAACTGTTTATTACTAAGTGGAACTTAAAAATTATGGCTTCTTAATGAATGACATCTCAAATGTAACATACAATTTAAAAACTATATATTTCTAAACTAAACCAGGAATAATTTCCTTAGTCCTTCCATAACACTAACTGTGTGATATTAGTTTATACCTGCCGAGAGGGCAGGCTCAAACTAAATAATCTATTGAAATAAAACTGTAAAAACATATGATTATGAAAAAGGTACACTTAGACTTTCCTTCCAGTTCTGCATATAGCTGACAGGGAATCTACATACAGTACTTGTGCTACTTGTGGTGATCATAGGCTATTTTCTTCCTACCAAGTCATATGGTACACAAGTTTGGTTACTCTGTGTGGCTCGCCCTGCCTTCTTCACAGTGGTCAGAAAAAGCTGCAATAAGAGTGAAGGGAAGGAGACGAGAACACAATGTGTGATGTGAGACTTCTGAAAAAGTAAATTTACTGTATAATTCAGATATTGCCTTCAGCTAGTAAACAGCCAAATAGTGTGTAAAATGTTATTATGAATTAAGAAAGTTTCTTACCTGATGAAAAGTTCATTTTCTGACAGTTATCTTTCTTAAAGGAAGACCTTGTTATGTTAGGTTAGCCATATACTATTTTTCAAGTTCTATTTTCTTTCCCATTATTTCACTTTTGATTTTCTTTATTAGCATTCATATCTCATGAACAATGACTGTCTAAAATGTTAACCAGTCTAACATATCCATTCACATCTATTTTTATGCAG
Organism: Dinomys branickii; assembly: GCA_004027595.1. Lineage (NCBI taxonomy): Eukaryota > Metazoa > Chordata > Mammalia > Rodentia > Dinomyidae > Dinomys > Dinomys branickii. Next base: position 54,246 of record PVLD010005904.1, on the reverse strand, counting down.
AATATAAGGCTTTTGTTCTACTGATTTGTTGAAGGTAGGAATGTAGACAGCCAAGCTTGCTAGTTCATGGAAACTTAATAATTCCAAAAATATCCATAGAATGGTTTAGAAACTTTGTCTTACCTTCATTCTTTCAAACTGAGATAGAACTCTGAGTGCTCGAAGAAATTTAATGGAAGTGAGTGGTTTTAGATCTTCTCGATTTTTGCCTATTAGACTAAGACAAAACACCTGTACACATATTTTTTAAAACAAGTTAATATGATCATTTTAATGAAAATAATATACAAAATAAAGTTTGCATATATTTTAAAAAGATAGTCAAGGCTACCAACAAATCTTTGAAGTACTTTAATGTCTATTTCAATATGTCTTAATAAATCATACTGTATTAAAACCCCTTTAAAAAATCAATAGTATTTTATGGTGATAAAGAATAATGTTATTGAGATGAGCAATCTTTTTATATTAGATTAATATTTATAACCTTTCAAGGTTTGAAATTAGATTTAAAATGATATGGTTATTTGCAACATAGTAACAGTATACGATGTATTCATTAAAACACGATTTGGAATATATCCAGGTCTTTTATACATAACTATGGTAAGGACAAAATACAAAATAAAATTTCCACAGTAAGACATCAAGGAGGGTATGAATATTATTGAATCAAAAGTATAAATTACAGAAGTTATTACATTATTGTAAATTATTTTAAAAGTAGATAGTTTTGCATGCAATAATTAAAGATAAGTGTTAGCTGAGATTGAGCAAAGTAATAGAACCATGATTAATTTTTATTGTATCTTCATATTTTCTATATTTCAATAAACAAATGTCAACAGTTTTTTCATATTTATTCTATACTAAAGAGATGGTCTTGAAGTAGTTTTTAAAGTTCGGAAATCATTCGGAGACATCGACTGATGTGAACACAGATAGAGAATGACTAAGAAATAGGACAGTGGGTTTTCAGGATAATGTGCTTTGACTGGAAGAGAGAGCTAATTTGCAAGAATTAAGTGAGTAGTAATTAGTTTAGTAGCTAATTATGGACTGAGGAGCTAGTATCATTATTTATAGAATAAGGAGCCAGTTTTTCATTCAGAAAAATGATCATCAAGGTACAGGGGGTAAAAGAGAGAAGATAACTGAGAGAAACGTTTGCCTTTATGGAATTTATCTTTTAGTGGAAGACAACAAACAATAGGCAGAATAAATAAATGATATGACATTAATAGTGGCTATAAATAGGAGGACAAAAAGAGGAAGGAAAAGGGAGGATTGAAGAGTCTGGAATTTTGAAGAAGGTAGTGAAATAAACTTCACAGGAGTCTCTTCAACCAAGAGATAAACAATAACACCATTCCAGGCAGAAGGAAGACTAAACCCAAAGGCACACAGATGGAAAGTACCTTGGCTTGTCTGAGGTGTTTCGGGAAGATCAGTGCTGGCGGATCAGTACATACACAGGAGTGGCAGGGAGAAAAGATAGTAGGAGGTAAGACTGGATCACGGAGGCATTGCACGCATTTAATTGCAAAGACTGTAGTCTCTGCTCTGAGTGAGATGGGGAATCTCTTAGAGGGTTCCAAAGAGAAAAGGGGAAAGGACTGACATCCGTTTTACATCAGTCACTCTGGTGGTTTTGTGGAGCGCAGAATGAAGGGATATAGGAACAGAGGCAAGGGCACCCATTTAGAATCTACTACACTGAGATAATAAATGAAAAACTTCAATAAGTTGGATATTAGTGAAGTTTATGATAAATTGTCAAATTATAGATACCTTACTTCAAATTCAAGACAAGAGACTTGAAATATTTTAGGGTGCTTATACCTTAGATATTGCGCAACCAATCTACTCTATTAGCAATGGGTTTAGAGGTGACTTTACAGGAATTCAAAGGCATAGAGGTAAACTTCCAAAAATTTTGCAATTGGATAAATACAGATGTGAAATGTGACCCATGAAGAAAGATGGGATATTGATGACCAAAAAACATACACAGTGAGGGGAAAGGAGCGACAATAAGCCAAGCATTAAGAGAACGTCAAGTAGACTTTAGATTACTTGACTTTAAAATACGTACAATAACAACCATGAAGTCCAGCCTGTACCAGCCATTAGAGAAATAGGCTTTAAAGCCATATGCCATCCACTTCAGAAGCATTTCCAGAATGAAGATGTAAGTGAAGATCATGTCAGCATATTCTAATAAGATTTTAATAGTCTTCCGCTGATCAATATATATATCTTCAAAAGCCTGGGGGTAAAAAAAATTAAGGCTAAGGATCCATGAGCTCTCTACTCTTTGACATAGAAATTAATTAAATTCTGTTTCAAATTAGGCAATACACACATACAAAGATAAAAAGTTCCATGTCATAATCATGAATGGGTGGATATCACTAGTACACATCTGTTCGTGCAAAATACCAAGCCATCAAAATATTCCAAAACTTAATGGAGCTACAAGGAGATATAGGACATTGTCATCCTATGAAACTTTTACACTTTTTAAAAATAGCAGATGACACGACAGACAGAACAGCTTTTACTCTATCACTAAGGGTACAGCAGGTGACCCAAGAGAAACATAATTGTACCCAGTTTTCAAGAACATTATTATAAAGTACTGCAGTCAATTCCCCATGACTAGCAAAATCCACCCATTCCACAATGACTGTGAGTTTTGTATGATAACACAACTTAAACTTTCTTTGTAGAAATGCCTCTGCTGAAAAAGAAACATTCCACTCATGAGGCAAGATTTCCATTTCTAGGGGGGAACCCCTCAGTCAATCACTGACAGAGACACAAAATCAGCATATGCTCTTGCAGGGTGGAACTCTGTGGTGCAGCCTGGACTCGAGCGTTTCTCTGGAAGATCAAATTGAATCTGGTGTTGGTTGAGGACCATGCAAAAGCCTTCAATTAGGGATAGGTTTTAAACTTCTCTTTAGGAACTATGTCCATCTCTATTCCTGGTTACCAACAATATAGTCAACAGGATACGGAGTCAACTCTTTTCATAAGGTCACCGAAGAAGTGCAGAAGTGAATACACAAGGAAAAGTCACTAAGCTAGAGCACCTGGGACTTATGTGGAACATAGTAATGTGTACTAGAAGGAAGAAAAATTATGTTTATAAGTGCGTCCTCAGACCCTGAGGGGGCTGCATAGTGCTCTCCTACTGCTGTTATAACAGATGACACCAAAGTTAGTGTCTGAGAACGATAGAAACACATGCCTTTACAAATCATAACATCAGAAACCAGAAGTCAGTTTTATTGGGCTAAAGTTAAGGTGGCAGGAGGGTGTGTATGTGTGTACGTGTGTGTGTGTTTCTAAAGAGACAATCCATTTCCTTTCTTTTTCAGGTTCTGTTAGCTGTCTATATTCCTTGGTTTGCAGCATCTTTTTTACCCCTTAAAGACACCTCCATTCAATCTCAGCTTATATGTTTATATTATCTTTAGTTCTAGTTCTGACTCGTGTATATTTTTGATAAGAACAATTATGATTAGAGCAGGTATACATGGATAATCCATAAAATCTCCCCAGTTCAAAATCTGTAATTTAACTACATCAGCAAAGTAGTATTTGCCATACACGAAAATATCTTCAAATTCTGCGGATTATGATGTGGACATCTCTTTTTTTTTTTTGTACCAGGAATCAAATCCAGGACCTTGTGTTTGCCAGAAAGGCACTGTGTCGCTGAACTATATCCCTGGCCCTGATAATGGTCATCTTTAAGGACTCTTATTTAGCCTACCACGGGTTGGACAAAAGGGGACATAGCAATTAACATAATATTCATGCATTCTATTAATAGTATCATGTGAATCAGACTTTAGGAACAAGAAATAAATTTTCTAGATGCCTTGGGGACACACAGGAACTTCCTACCATTAAGACGGAAGGGAAGAAAAATAGAGGGAAAGAGGGAAGGAAGGAAGGAAGGAAGGAAGGAAGGAAGGAAGGAAGGAAGGAGGGAAGGAAGGAGGGAAGGAAGGAGGGAAGGAAGGAGGGAAGGAAGGAGGGAAGGAAACTTATCTATGCAGTTGAAGCATGAGTAGTCCCTCCCCATGTGTACTGGGAAGCACATGTCAGAGCTTAGAGTATGGTCCTGGAGTCCTGCACATTGCTCCTGTTTAACAATCCAAGTGGCAGCCACACAAGTGCATCGACTTTGTAAATGTCTTCACATTGGACATCCATGATGTCCTCTGTATGTGTAAGAATGACTATTTTAAAAACTTTTCACATACAATGCAAAATCTGGTTCCCAACCATGACGTCACCATCTCTGTACTGTGTCTCTTGATGATTAGTTCTTGTGTATCTTTTTCTGATATTGCTTAATCAAATGCACTCAGATTGACTAGCCATTCCAGTTTTCTTGCTTGCCTACATGAAGGGCAAGTCGCCATGCACAGTAAGTCATGTTATATGATTCTATGCCATGTTGGGAAGCACTGAAATATTGGTCTGCAATCAGCTTCTATGTTTCAGAATAGCTATGCAGTATTCCAATGGCTGACTTTAACTTAGTATTTTATGACTTTTCTATCATGAACTCTTACGCATCTCATCTAATCTTTGTTGCTAAAATAGATCTATCACTGAATAATCTTGTAAATACAATTAGTCTATGTGAGGATATCTGTAGGATATTCTTGCAGAATTAAGAATATTGTGTTTAGGGGTAAATATATTGGTAGTTTATAAACACCTATAATCATATAAGATCTTCAGTTTTTATGCAATAATGAAAATATTTCCCTGATCTTTGTATGTGTGATTTCATGTCCTTTTATCCCAAGTATAGAAGCATGTAAGCACTGACAGCCAAACTTTAAAACTCTTCCATTGTAACAGTATCCATCTCTCTTGCTAATTTACATTTGGACCCATCATGCTGGCCAGTTACCCTAATGATAATTAATATATTCTCTGTCTCTAAAACTTTGTTATCTTGAGAATTTTCTCTAGGTAAAGTTATATAAGTTATATAGCAAGGAATTAAAAAAAAATAGCTACACATTGCAAAACATTGACACATTTGTAGAAAACAAAGATCTATAGTTTCAGATGTATTTTTTCCATTCATTGTAGTGTGTTTAGATCCATTTGGGTCATTGTGCACGTCTCTGGTTGACTCTTTGTTACAGGTAAGTTTTACTCTGCAGTAGGGATGTACTACCACTTAGTTACTCTCGCATTGAATGATATTTCTGTTGTTGTCAGTAGTTTTCATAATGAACAACCCTGCTCAAAATGTCTGTGCAAAAGTAAAACATGTAATTCTTTCCTTTCCCTGTTGGACAGAGAACAGAGCACCAGGACCATATAGAAATGTTGGACGTCAAAATTATTAGGTCACTTTACAAACAAAACTTCATTAAGATCAGAAGAATCAAGGATCTATTTTCATCCTATTTCCCATCATAATTCATTTATTTTAAAGTTATACATTTCTGTATTTTCAGTTTAATGTTAACATTACATTTAATGATGTGTATACAAACTTTCTAAGAAAATATACCACAGAATCCTAAAACTAAAGCCGTAGAATGTGATATGTGATGCCATACTAAGTATTCTGAGAGAAGTGACCTGGCAAGGTGACTTGCGGAATCGTAGACTGACGACACAGTCGTCCCCATGAAAGCAGTGCTCATCCTGAGAGCGCACTTACCAGAGCTCCAGTGCTGAGCAGGGTGACAAGGCCAATGAAACACTTAAACCAGCTGTTTTCCACTATTTTACCACAAGTTTTCCTTATGTTCTGCCAAATTTTTCCTTTTTTGTATTCTTTACTTATTTGACTAGGTGAAGATCTCCTACGATCTGCCAAGAAGGAAAACATTAAGAACAAAAATCTACAACACTCATGGAAATAAACATCTCCAACTTTTTACTATGTAAATATGACTTAGAGCTTATGTTTTAGAACTTATTTTTTTATAGATTCTATTGTAAGTGGCCTTTGAACATTTGTTTTTTACCTCTGCTTTAGCAACCATAGTCACAAAAGACAGGAGCTTCAACTTGTGGGTTGTGAGTAACAGGAAAAAATGAGTTGAAGATGGTGTGAATGATACCACTTTAATCTGTAGAACAGAATTAATCTCTTTTATGTACCTAAACAAAAACCATGCAAACATATAAATCTTTTGAGTGTTTCATTTTGGTACAATCCCTGAAAATTCACTCTCCCATAATTCATTTAGTATGACAATCATTCCAACTTGAAAACTAAATGCTCACAAGATGTTAGGAGGTAGTACATTAAATCAGTTCAATTGCTTTGATGTTAGTCCATGTAGGAGCATGGAAATGGGAAATTTGACTGGGACTATTTAAGAGAGTGATGTGAATGTTGAAATACTTTGTGGGTCAAAGTGATATTTATGCAATTGAATTCTGCACTGTGGTCCAAAGGGTTAGTAAGAGAAAATGTGAGTCTGGATAAGGGAATTATTGACAGCAGAAAATGAAGAAAAGAGTGAACATGGATTTTATAGTTAAAATTTTTCATTTTAATATTTTGTTAGTGTCAAATTGCACACCTTCATTCAAAAAATATACAACACATTTGTTCCTTTGCCTTCGATAATACATGTTCTACAATTCAAATTTCTGATTATAGAGTCTTACTTTGAAGACAGCAAATGGACCACTTAGCATTAACAGTTTTGATGATGTTACAGTAATTTTAAATGTCTAACGGCTGGGGATATAGCTCAGTGACATAAGCACCTGCCTGGCAAGTGCAAGTCCTGGGTTTGATTTCTGGTACAAAAAAAAAAATGTCTAAACTTGCATTAGTTTTTTTTTTTTTTTTTTGTACCAGGAATTGAACTCACAACCTTGCTCTTGCCAGACTGGCACTGTGACACTGAGCTATATCCACAGCCCTAGTTTTTTTCTAACTTGAAAACCAACTCATTGAGAGGTGAGTGGTACATATCCAGTGTGCCAGTGGCCTACAGCCACATATTATATCTTTTAATATTCATATGAAATATATAAATATCTTGCTTTTGTGATTTATTTTCCTAAGAAAGATATATGATGCTTTATGAAAAATTGGGTTAAATAACCCTAAGTTATTGCAGGCTGATCAGGCCCACAATCTCCTATGTGAGTGGAATTTGAAGGCTTACATAAATGAGACAATGGAATATGATTTCAGGGCTTCCAGGAGGGGCTAACTCTTACAGCTTCAAAATTCTCTGAGTTTAGCCAAAGACTTTTCTGGGCGGCCCATATTTATTTGGTTTTAAACAAAGGAGAAGGATACTCAAGAAAACACGGGAATCTCGCTGGACCTTGGGCGAATTTTCCCAGGTAGTAAATTGTGTCAATCAGAACTACCTTATCTTTAGGTTGGTATTTACTGTAGGAGTATGAAGCCTGCAGTTGCACTCTCCTGTGGCTAATTGGGGCTGTAGCCTTGTCAGACAAAGTGCTGAAGCTTCAGACAACTCACAAGTAAACACGAAAAGCCAATTGGTTAATACTAAATCCTGCTCAGAGCCACTTTGTAATGGTCCCTGACATTGCCTTTCATAATCAACATTTTAAGTGTTAACCCCAATTCAAGAGGTCTAAAACATCATGCTTTATTGTAATGCACAGAAATTACATAATTACTACTATAAAGTTAATTATGAACATTAATTACCCAGTTCTACATATAGCATAAAAATAGATTTTGAAATCAACATGATCAATAACATTGCACTCACATACCACTGTGCATGGTTCTTTCTCCCTCACTGTAACAGTCTGTATCTCTGTAAGCTGTCACTGGACTAGGATGATGAGGTAGATGATACTACTATTGAACGCTGCTTTTGGTGGAGAGGCAGGTTCTCTCTTTTCCTGTATTTCCCATGTACATCCACCCAGGCACCTACACACATATACTAATTTAATCTTTTCTGTAATTCTGAGATATTTATTGCTTTCAAACATTTGGAAATAATCATATGAGTGTGCAAGTTACCCCAGAATCAGACTTGGCAGCAAGTGTATTAGACACTCTAGGCAATAACGCTTCTCCTGATTCCCAGCGTTGACTTTTTTTGACATTTAATAGAAGTATTTACTACGATATAGGCGGGTGTATGTGCATGTGTCCCCACAGAAGTTATGTGTATGCCTCCGCAAAACTAATAAACACATTACAAGTGAATCCAGCAGTATTGGTTAGGTTCAAGAATTTAGTGTAATTTCAATAAAATTGTCAATGAAAATTTTCTCTTACCAGTTATTAGATGCTTCGATTTTTCGTGTTCATCCACCATTTCTTCTTCAGAGAGAGCAATATCAACTGTACTGCATTCAGATGAGCTGGACTGTTTTATTTTCTTAAAAGAGATCCAACAACAATTTGTAATTTTAAGTTTAGTTTTGTCACTAGAGTTAAGATTTATTTCATTTTTATGAGAAAAATTGTGTAAAGAAGGAGCATTTTGAAGTTTAAAGGACTTCATGCTAACTTCTTGAAATATATATGTGTGTGTGTGTGTGTGTGTGTGTGTTTGTTGAATTTTATTAAAAATACTTCACTTAACCTAAGATACTTCGTTTAAGCTGAAATAACTATAGATCAAAACTAATATATAGATCAAAACTAAAATATAGCTTAACAGGGTTGGAGATATGGTTCAGTGGTAAAACACTTGCCAACATGCCCAACACCCTGGATTTGATCTCTAGCACTATAAAAAAGAAAATAAACAGACAAAAGCCATTTTGCTAATAAAAGTCCACCTCAAATTTTTAAAAAACTTTATTTTGGTTTCAAAAATTTTTAAGGTGACTTGCAAATGTGCATAGACGCTAGACAAGAAGCGAAAAAATAAATCATTCCTTTCTACTGAATATGAGTAGATAATAATGCAGTTTTATTGTAAAATCAAACTAATACAATATTGTGTTTGTATTTATTAAATAAGAATTTCTGTGAAGCTATCATGAGATGCAAGAACAAAATTATACTATTTTCTAATGAAAACAAAATCAAGGTAAGCATATTGAAATACTTGGAAAAAAGGAGGCATTTATTACATCATTAAGAGTGAAATAAAATAGGCAAGAAATATTATACCTCCTAATCTTTTGCGCAGTAAGTATAAAAGAAATATAGTTAGAAAGTTATTTCTTTTGCTTTAGTCTAATCTGGGCAATTGTTAGTAAATGTTATGCTATTTAATTAACAGAATAAATAATTCAGCAGAATATTACTCAAATACAGAGATTTTTAAAATTTTGATTTTTTAGTATTTTCTTTGTTTTAGTTAAAGGATACAGTGATGGATTTATGTAAAGTGGGCAATAAATAAATGGAATGTATGTTGGGGCTCAGTGACTGAACTTGGTACTTTGCTGCTATATTTTTGAGTATTAAAACACTTGCAGATAAACTATTTTATGTGTTTTAAAAACTCACACTTTAAAAATAAATCAATTGAGAACCAAATGATGGATGATTTATTTTGATAGAAGATTATTTAATGGCATGAAAAACTAAAAATGCATATTACTATATTATAAAAATATTAGAAGCCCTGATATAAAGATTGTTACTGGACACACATGCATTTTTGTAGTAAAAAGGACCCAAAGTCTAAATATCAGTGAAACACATATACCTCTCATTATAACATCACACACTTATTTGGCTTTCCCAGATCTATATGTTAAATATTCATGAGCTACATAATGCAAATAAAGTCTGACTAAATTAAATGTACAAATAAATATACATATCAATCAGCAAATCTTCTGTGAGTACTTTCCCAATCAACAGGACCAAATAGTCATGCCACATAAGTGATAAATTTTGAAATGTCAACAATTTTTGTTACTTTAGGTTATATCTTTCCTGTATATTTTTAGTCTACACTTTCTAGAGAAATTATCAGGGATTTCACAACATGATGTAATGCAAGAAAAAAACAATTTTATCTAGAGACAGAGAGACAGTAGTCAAAGTATTTGGATAAAATAAATAAATGTGATTGGTAGGGATTTCCTGAGTCTTATAAGAGTATTAATTGAAATTTGACTAAACCTGAAAACATTGCCCATGCTAAAAAGTGAAAATGTCTTTCTACTTAAAATGAAGATGTCTCCAATAGGTTCTAGAGGACCCTGAACCTTTGAATCTCAACTACTGATAGAAAATCATTTGGAAATTCTGAAGTTATTGCAGAGAGAATCTGCTAAACAAGAAGAGGTGTGGTAAAAATATGGCACAGAAGATATTGGAGACCTGCAAACTCACATTCCCTGGGCTTTGTGTGGCCTGAAATGATTCCTCAATTTTAAAATATGGCCCTGACTTCTTTATTTATTTTTAGCCACAGGCTTAAAAATCTGCCAACTGCTGATAACTCAAACTGTAGATTTTCTTTCTCTTCACTCAACTTAATTATATATTTCTATGTTACAGAAACAAAATAACTGGAATCTTATAATTAAAGCAAGCAAGAATCTTTGCTCTTTGCTAATTTCATTTCACCTTTTGAAGATGATAAAACCCAGGTAAGTTTGATGATTTCTTCAGTCATATGTACTGATTTTAAAAACACATTTTTCAGTATGCTTTTCATCAGCCCAAACTACCTGCTCACTGATTTGTAGTATTTCACCATTATGCCATCTAACTTTCCTAAATGTTTACACACATTAGACAATGTTCTACGCACAGTTACTACGGAACAATTTTGGTTTTATTCTTTCTGTCCTCCCTGAGTACAGTTGTGCCTCCCTTACACACTAGGAAAATAAAACCTAAAATTTTTAAGCAATATGTTCAAGAGGACAAAGTCAGGAGCTCGAAGTGGTAGAGCTTGTATTGGCTGTGTAATGTTGCTCTGCAAACCCGTTGCTGATTTACAGCCTTGCAAAGAGCATCATAAAAACAATTAGCAAATAATAAGGAGCTAAACTTACCCCTTTGCTGTCTCCATGGCCTGACTTGCTCTGAAATTCCCTATTATCGAGATTTTCTAAATCAGATTCTCCTGAAGCAATTGGTACAGTCTCAGAGACACTGGGGCTGGGGATAAGTGACCGGCTCTCATTTTCAGTCATTGTATTTTTCTCTGTGTCGCTGCTTTTCTCCTTGTCTCTGGGGAAATCTTGAGTATTGCTCAGTTCAGAAAGTGTATGGTCTGAAGCATTCTCTTTAACATATGTGTCGTTTACATGGTCCATGGTTTTCTTTGGAGCATTTTGGTTTTTGCACAATATTTTCAGAAGCACGTGGTTTATTCCTTTCTTAATTCTCGTCATTGCAAGTTGAATATTTATTGCTTCAGTGTTCTCTTCAGTCGTTGAATCTTTGTATGAACAAAATGAGCTCACGAATCCCACAAACAGGTAAAGGATCTAAATAAAAAAGAAAGGAAAAGGAAGTTCAATATATCTCACTTTTTCCTTTTAAACACTACAACAAATCATCTAAAGATGTGGCTCCGTGATCTGAAAGATGTGTACTACAGGGCTGCTCCCTTTGTCTTCAGCAGCGATGCCTCAACGGCCGTCCTGAGCTTGTCTAGCCAGAGCTCATTTTAAATTCACAACAGCCTGTACAATGAGCTCGTTCTTTTACAGATAAACAGGCAAGGCTTACGGACATTAAATATTAAGGTTACACACATTAGGCTCAAGTCGGCCTTATCCCAGAGCTTATTTTATCACTGAGACAGGCTGTTTTACTTAAGATGAGACAATGAATCCCTGCTTTAGGCAGCTAGCCCCACTTCAGCCTAAAGGCCCGGTGTAAGAGCTGTCCGAGGTTCTGAACACGTTTGTAATAATTCTTGAGACGTCCAAAAACAGGTGCTGGATAGATCTGTTGATTTTCTGTTGTAATAAACTTGCTCACACAAAAAGATGAGCTGTGAAAGAATTATTCCTAATACTTTGGTTTGACTCTAAGAATTGTGCCTATTTTCACCTTATTATTGAGAAATATAACCAAGGCCTCCTCAGGTTACAGAGAATTAGATTTTATTTTGTAATTGTAGCATATAATTTATATTTTTAGTTTATAGTATTGCAGACCTATAGTTATTATTTTGTTAGGCCTATAGTAATAATTCAATAATTTCATTTATTCTGGTAGCTTTCTGTCATTTCTTCAGATATTTGAAGTTTTAAAGATTTCTTTTGCTTTACGTGTAGTTTATGAATAGAAAAGTCCAATAGAAAAGTCCAAATTTATGAGTAGAAAAGTCCAAATGTGCTTAATAATATATTTTATATATCAAATTACATAATTAAATTTGCATACATTTATGTAATGGACTTTTCTTGCCCATATTTCTATTTTTCCACATGCTGAAATCCACATTTCAATTAATTATATTTATATTTACTTAAAATATTTTTAAATTATCTCATTTGGTGAAGTATTGAAGTATTGAGTATAATATAAAATAAATAAAAGGTGTCATATCAAAACTTCATGACTGTAGGATTTTTACAAGCAAGGACCCATGTATCTATTTTTTCACTCGATGAAAAAATAAAATGAAAACTTCATAATCAAATAATAAGAATAACAATAGTTATTACATTGTGTATCATTATGTCCAAAGTAGCTACTCAGGGTACAAGACATAAATGAAAATGATCCAACACATTTCTGTGAAAAATGTAGATCATAAATATTTCTTAAAAGTTAATTATAGAATGATTAAAAATACATTTGAGACAATAAAATAGACTTTTTGGACAACAAAATGTATGTTCTGATAATTATGCTTTTAGGAGATGACAATCTAAGATGCCTCATTTTATAGAAAATGTAAAACAAAATTTTATAACAATATGATAGGAGAATAACAATAATTCCATGTGTATAGTTGTCTTTAAAATAGTTACTCAGAGTAAAAGCTATGGGAATAAAAATTTCTCCACATGATAGTAGCACAAACCTTTCCTTTCAATGAATTATGAGAAACAAGTAGCGTAGCTGCCTTGTACCTTTCTCCTTTTCCTTCCCTCCCCCTTCCTCCCAGCCTAGTTCCTTTTTCTTTCAAACGATTTCTTCCCATTTCACAATATCTATTGTATATTGTGGGCATTATTTCTCCTTTTAGCTTCTCACACCATGAAGATAATGTGACGCTTACATACCTGAGTATGATTTATTTCAGTTAATATCATATATAGTCATGTATACACATGCACATGTGTAGTGAAGATGCTAAATGGCTAGAAATTAATTTAGCCTTAACTGTTTGAAATGTTTTAGAACTGTGGTATAAGGAAATAATTTTATAGCAATGCAAACTCCTTGTATTGAGATGTACTCTAAAAATAGATTTATCCCTTAAATATTAAAAGATAATAACAAGGTTGTGTAAATGGCCCCAGCTGTGGAGGACTGATTACTTCTAACTTGAGGATTAATAAAAGGTAGAGATAAGAGATTATATCATTTGGGCAAAGTAATTCGCTTCTATTGACAATATTACAGCAAGGTTCAAAACAAACATTTTTTGATTCTGTGTTATGGGAGAAAAATAAATTAATGTGCATAAAACAAAACATTTGAAAGTCTCCTCTGAAATTTGCTCCCAGCCTTTGGAAAGATACACAAACTAAGAGTGAGAATCAGACACTCATGAAAATCAAATAGGATGAACGAGAAGAAAAATTCAAAACTTGATTAAGTAATTATTTCTCTGTGATCCAAATAAATATGGATCTGGAATCTGTCAAACATTGAGACATTTAAAAAAAATATTGTTCTAATTTTGCCATGATATATATTCAATTTGTAAATATATATGGAATAACATACACCCTTAAGTTCAAATTTAAATTCAATTTCATGTTATTTTCCATTTTGTTTCATGGTTTTATCACTTCTTATTTGGTTTACAAAACCATACTAGATACTACAGTTCACCTATTGCCAAATATCTAAACCATATGCAAAACACTAGGAAAGAATCTGTGTTTTTAAGGAATTGAAATTTCTAAATAATATTAAATAACAAAAAACTGTAGATGTGATATTGAAATGTACTACAATATAAAGAAAAAAATTAATCATTAATCTTTGCATTTTGGCTTCTTAAGATTTCTTTCTTGCTCTCTTTCACTCTGTGTGTGTGTGTGTGTGTGTGTGTGTGTGTGTAGTGCCTGCAGCAGTTGTAACAGTCCTAGCTCTTTCTTTCAGAGACAGAAATCTACTCAAATTTGGAAATTATCCTTTTATAGTTATTAGTCCTGTAATATGTATAATTTGGGTTTGGACTGATGTCATCTCTACTCTCAACGAAGAGCTCTAAGTGACTTAACATAATAAATGCATTCCACGCCTTGGGAAGTAGAGAGATTAGTTCAGAAATGGGCATGAGAGTTAATGAGATAACAGGAAAAGTTTCCTGTGGCTTCCAGGAAAAAAAATCTCCTCCTCCATTACACTTGATACATTGTGCTAATGTGAGGTGTTAGCCTGCAGGAACCATCTGACAAACAAAGCAAAGAGCACAGAGGAAGACAGAACTGAGAAGTACAAAGAATTGCCTGGAATAACTCCGTCTGAATTTCTGTGCCATATACAATGGAAGCAAGATCAATTGCTGATACTGTGTTTTATACAGTGGCATGTTAGTTCACATTGTTTCGAGCATATAGCATAGTGTTTGATATCACTGGAGGTTGAAAGTATACTACTAGCTACTAAGGGCAGAGGGTGTTGAATTATTTTCACATGTTGGGCACATCTCAAAGCTTCATGATAAAGTCATCATGGTCCCTTGTGTCATGAAGCTAACAGTTTCATGAGGAAGATGGACCATTACAATCAACAATAAACACAATGTCAATCTGACCAGTGTATGATTTAGAAGATGAAAAGAAATGAAGGGCACAGGTAAAATTAGGTGTAACCCATGATTTGTTTTATAAGGTTTTTTGAAAATGTACTTGATCTTTATAACTTATGAGTAAGAAGCAAATACTCAGGCTGCATTTTTCCTGTAAGGATAATTTTCTTCTATAAACCATATCTTTTTATTTTAACTTGAGAATATGTTTATTTCACTGTCTCTTAAATGAATAATTTGAGACTTGGCAAGGAATCAGAACATGAATATTTTCTATAATTTATATTGTCAATATCATAATTAGCCAAAGAGATAGCAGACACATATGGCTCCACTTTGACAGAACTTATTTCCCCACACATTTTTACAATTGAACCACACAATCTTATTCATCTTTATTTATATATTTATCTATTGGTTCTCATATTGTTCCAATTATAAGACTAGGGTGAAAAATGCAGGAAAATAAAAGCCAAAGCCAAATCTACCCGTACTATTGACAGCTATGAATATAAAATTAAAATGGTAAAATCTAACTTTTCCAAAGACTTAGAATTCCAGAGATGTAGCCATATCTTTTTCTTAAGCAATTAAAGCTACTTCTTTGATTCATGTAATACCAATTCAGTTATTAGGACATGTGAAAGTGAAAGTTTAGGCATTATAGTTTTGGGACCAATGACTTAACAATCTTTCTTGCACTCTGAAGTCCAGTGAGAATTGCTTTAAAAAGTTCTGATATCCAGGCCATATCCACATATTAATGAAATCAAAATTGCTGGGAATAGGTCTAAAAAGTCAACATTTCTCAAGAGTTCTCTAGATAATTTCAATGTGCAGGCAAATTTGACAGCCAGTGTTACATTTATGAACTTTTTAAAGTTTAGTGAGCACTCAAGTCATCTGAGGATATTAATGCAATGTAGATTATTCTTCTACAGGTCTGCATTTTGATCTGAGAGTATGCATTTCTAATGCTGTCTCAGTGGTGGTGAACTTATGGCACACATGTTGTGTTTTTCCTTAATACAAAATATGTTGATATATGATTCTTTTCTCTAAACTAAGACCATGGTATTTAGGTTTAATTGGAGTGTTCACACTTTGTGATAAATAAGTGGGTTTTAAGTTGCAATTTGCCACTCAGACTAAAAGGTTCACCATCACTCTATGATGCCAATGTTATTTTAACAAGGCTAAAAGTAGTACTATCCCATAGAAATATGTCACATGTGTAATTTTAAATGAAGTTTAAGTATAAACCAAAACAGGGGAAATTACTTTTAATAATGTATTTTATTTAACTAAATGCACTTACATGTATTTTCATGTTAAATGTATTCTATATAAAAGTACTAGTGACAATTTGTATTATTTTTAATGAAAGATTGTAAATTCAGTGTGTCTTTTACTTTTACTACACATCTTGCATTAGGCCAGCCATATTTTAACTCATGAGAGCCAACAAGGCTACTAGGTCCCAATATTGGACGACTCACAGATCACTGGACTTTATCTACAGCATGAAAATACCAAAGCACCTTGTACTAGTGTGAAGGACAATGTAGAAGCATGGAATACTCACCAACAAATTTCCAATCAAAATGACCATCAAGTAAAAACAAATGCATGAAGATTGACCTGCTACTTCCATGCAGTCCCACAAGGTCTCTATCCATTCTCCACAAAGAATTCGGAACACAAACAAGTAGGCATGGAAGAAGTCACTCAGGTGCCAGCGTGGGAGCTGACAGTCTTTGTCTATGCGACAGACACATTCTTTGTAACTCTGACGAAGCAGCTTCATGCCAAACACAGTAGAAAAGAAGACGAATGTGACCAGTAGCAGGATCCCGTCTTTCAAGGCCCTTAATGAGTTATCAAGAGTCAACATCAGCCTCCTAAACGTTGGCCAATATTTCCCCAACTTGTAAATTCGCAACTGACAGAATAATGAAAAAATAAGAAAAGCAAAAACCCAGTCAGTGTTCACTGTAACACACATTTAAAATTTTTATCAGCACTGTACTCCAAAAACATACAGCTTTATGGTAACATTCAATGTTAGCCACTAATACTAGCCACTGAACATTTATTTTACATTAAAATGTTAAGAAAACTTACATATTATACAACTTTGCAAGTAAGCCCATACCTAATTATTTGTATTGATCAATTTGCCAATTCTCATTCAATATTATACTCATAACTATTAAAATTTTAGTATATTTGGTAAAACAAGTATCTGTTCTTTAATTTGCTTTTCAAAATGTATTGGCTGTTTTTTCAGATCATGAAATACCAGTAATATTGAAAAAGTTTGTCAGGATCCATTGAATTCCGTTGAAGATCCTACTAAAAAATTAACAAGCCAAAGACAAAGTACAATATTCTATGCTTAACATACATACTACTCTTTTTTTCATCCCATATCTTATTTATATTTAGAGAAGTACAAAATTGTCCTAAAATTTTGGTTACTATCTTACACTGTAATACAGTTATCTAAAATCCATGCATAATTGTAATATATGTTGTACCTTCTTGACATTTTCAAGTATGTATACTATTTGGCTTTCTGAACTCAAAAGTAAGGTTTTACATTTACCTATGTGAAAAGACAAAAATATATTTTAACGCTATCTTTTAGGATTTTTTGTTTTTTCCAGCCTTACTCATCCATAAATTTGATAGCTATGTCCTGTATATATTTCTCTTGTTCATTGTGTAAGTTGGTTGTCAAAGATTTAAGACAAAGTTCTGAAGAAGCTTCCCCCTAGGAAATAGTCATTTGGACAAGACCAAATCTGCATCATCATTTCTGATTCTTGCTACATTCTTTCAATCTGTCACCACAGTGTGACAGTATGGTACTTATTGATTGCTTAACATGTCCATGAAGACTGTTTCTAGAATAATTTTTTTTGTCTAGTTTTCTTTTCTCACTGCTTCCCTGGTTTGTAGATACATGGGATTCTGATCTAATAAATTTCATAGTAATATTTGCCTTTTAAAATAAATGTTCTACTCTCAATTTAGAAATATTTACTTACTTCCACTTTGTCCATAACAAATTGGTATTCCACTCTTAGAACGCTTCGTTATCTTGTTTTAAAAACAATATGCAGTTATGCTGCCTCTAGCTTCTATAACTGCATGTGAAATTTGCTTCATATATGGCCCTGTTTACTTTAAAAGATAGAATAACAGCTGCGGAAACAGCTTACTTTTCACTAAGTTCTTTTCATTTGGATCAATTCATTGAATAATTCCATTTTTCACATGGAACATTTTATGCTCCAAACATTTTATGTTTGAGAAAATGGAGATAAACTGACAAAAAAATTTACAAAGTGCATTCTACTTACTATCCTCAGTTGTTGAAAAAGATCCAGTCCTTCCATATTTGCTAGATAAAATTCTGCCAAGCCAAGAAACACAATTATGCTGTCAAAAATGTTCCATCCTACTTGGAAATATTGATATGGATGCATGGCAATTATTTTAAGAATCATCTCTGCTGTAAAAATTCCAATAAAAATCTAAATAGAAACAAAACATATTGAGGACAATTACTCCAACACATATCAGAGGAGTCACACACAGAAACTGTAACGCAGTGTTAACGTTTTGCCCTCACTTTCCTCAAAAGTCCTCTCAAGATCCAGATTGTTTTGGAGTCTCATTATGACAAAAAGCACACGCTTTGAATTTAAGTGTCTCATGTCAGACTTCATCTATGAAATGTCTATTTTAATAAATGGCATTCTTCCAGGAAACAAGAGAATATTTGAGAGTGAAAATCTTTCCATTTTAAATTGTTCTTTTTGAGGTGGGAAGCATGTTAAGATATTCCATTTTTCACCCTATGAAAGAATAAAAATGTACATGTACTATCCTGAATAAAAGAGCAAACCTATGCAAAATGTGCTGATTTAGTATCTAGTAAATGTGCAGTTCAAAACTGATTGTTGCCAGTTTGGTTGTTTGTCTTTGTCATAAGCAATTAAGAGAACAGTGAAAGCTAGGAAGTATAAAATACGTATGGTTTATTGTATTTGTTTTTAAATATTAAGTGGAAAAGGACAGGTAAAACTCAAAAATACCTTGTCAAAATGATTCCCTCCAATATAAGGCCAATACAAACTAAAACAGGGCGAGGCACTGGTTTAATTCAGAGTTCAGGTAGTGATGCCTGTTTTTCCATCTGTGTATTCTGATCTATGGGACAGTGTATGTCTGAGGAGCGACAGCCAATACATAATTCCCCCTGAGTCTCACTACAAAGCAGATGACTCAGAATCTGAAATTTAAACCACAGAATTTTAAATGACAGTTCCAAAGCTACTTGATGATAAGAAAATCTACCAATTGAGAGGTTGAGCATAATGTAATAATATGGATTTCAGCACACTGAAGTTATGACATAAAATAAGGAGAATAATAATGAGGAGATTGCACATGAAAATATTGCTCAGTGAGAGTCTCACCATGTTTCCAATACTGAGAAGAGAGCAGGTGTCTTCACTCTTTGGGTAATGCTCCACGGCCAGAAAAAGTATATTTAAAATTATGCATATGATAAAGAAAAGATCAGTAAAGGGGTCCATTACAATCCTATGGACAAAGTCTTTCAATTTTAGCCAACAGGGAGAACAGTCCCAGATCAAGAATGTTTTTGCAATCCTATACCAACACGATGGGCATTTCTTCTTGGATATTTTAAGTTCTGAGATGAGAGAAAAGTTAAACATTAGAAATTCATTTTTACTTAGTAGACAATTTGACTTTTGCATACAAAGGGCAAAGGGCAATTGCTGATTTGGAATTTGCAGATTAGCAAACAGAAATACTCTATGAAAATAAAAAGCAGAGTGAAGTAAGTTTCCTGTATTTTACTTGTTTTCTGATTAGATAAATGAAAATAAAGCATATTATGTATTAGAAGAAAAGTATTAAATATATCTGAAGAAAACATATGGAATAGAGGTGAGAACACTATGATATAAAATTTCTATATTTATATGATTCACAAAATGATGTCTTTCAATATTATTAATAATAAAGAACTACAGGTTACATATAAAAACTGTAGAGATGAGTCTGGCAAGGATCTTGAGGTAGAGTGTTATACAAATGATCCTTGAACACAATGGAGATCAGGCCTGAAGTCCCTCAGATAGTAGGAAATCCTAAAAGGGAGGGACTAATACCATATTGCTGACTAGAAACTTTACTAATAAAATAAACCATTAACATGTATTTTTATCTTTTGTATGCATCTAATTAGGGAAAATATGTGAGAATTGCAGATTTCTTTGTACTGTAACTGTAATATGCGAGAGATAAACTGGTCATATAGAGAGGGTTAGCATCCATGTGGAGTTTTCCAAAGCTTGTTCCCAACTGAACTCACTTTAATAGCAAGAGGGGGTGACTACAAAATTATTACAGTATGTGCCACAGTGTATTTTCTGAAGTTATGATTAAGTATTGCATCTTACATTTGTTTACATTTTTCTTGACTATAAATGTGATCCTGTTAGATCTGTGGTTATGTACATAATTTTTGACAATTTTAACTTTTTATAATGATTTGTTGACTTTTTTTGGTTTTTGAACAATAAAAGACTATTATGTGTGTTTTATGCACTCATGAAACATCTTTTTCTTAATTTTTTAATACTTCTAGGCTATGTAACCTACCTGCATTTTTTTTGTAATTGTTAGAAATATCTCCACAAATCAACATGTAAGAGGACACACACAATTCAAACTTATGTAATGCAAAGGTCAATTAAGTATTCTAATTCCTACTTTTAGTCACAGGTCACACTCCAATGTTTTTCATGTTAAAGAAAAATTCTTGGTGCTAATTAATAACACTTTTAAATGTGTCAGGCCCTTATGAAATATTATTTATTGTTTATCTTAATATAAATATAAATATAAAAAGATATGCTATTTAAAACTTTTGATTACAATCAAATTATGAAAAAAAGGATTTGTTTAAAAGTGAGCCTTACAAATATCCTAGTACCTTCCCCTTGAATGCCCCATTTGTTTTTGTTTTTATTTTGTTTACCTTCTTTATTTCCAAAAGTAGACTCTCCCAACATATCCACAGACGTGCTCAAGGAAGCTGGTGACCTTTTCTTCATTTCTATTTGTGTGCTTTTGTTCTGAAAATAAATTTAATACATATAATATAATATTCACTTCTACTCTTTAAAAGTCCTAGAGTACAGCTGTAAGAAAGCAAAGACCTTTATAAAATGCTGATTCTTACTTCAAGGACTGTCTTCGGGATCCATCATATGACAATCTCTGCATTTCTTGCAGTATTAAAGTGATGTAAGATTATTTTTTTAAAATGTTACGACATATAGCCCATGAAATTTTATACTGGGAACTCAACAATAAAAGTAAATCCTAGTGAATGTTAGTGGTATTGCTTATATTTGAGAAGAGAGTCAGCATCTAGTGGAAGATTATGTTAAAATGTTCAATTTCATACACGCTAATGAATAATATTTCCCTAGCACCATAAGATAATTTTTGCTCAAATATACATTAAGTGTATAATTTAAAATTCTACTGGTGAAATCAAAATGATTTGGGTTGTTTTGATGATGAGATAAATCTTAAAGAGTACAAGGTAAGGGAGTAGATTTGAAAAGGCTGCCTTGAGCAGAACACGTATGACACTAAACAGAATAGAATATTGTTCCAAAAAGGAATAGCTTCTCTGTTTCTCATGTCTTTTCCGTAACATTTTAAGAGATATTTTGCTCTGTGTTGAATATGACTAAAGACAATCATTGCATCTTAAAGGTACCCAAAGTCCTATGTTTTGAGGTAGACATAAGAAGTTCTATACAATCATAACAATCACAAGAATGGCCAGAGATGTTTCCAGTGATCATGCGCAAAATAGTACTCATATTTGAACTCTAAAAACATGATAATAGGTGAATGACAAGACCTAGTATTGATCACTGTTTTTACATTGGATACACACAAAAAAAAATATTTACATGTTTGTTAACTTCAGATAAGCCTGTGAGACTAATTTTAAATAAAATTAACTGGCAAGAAGGCAGAGGCTACCCTATCACTGTGGGAATAATGCCTGAGGCTCACCAATTGCCCATATCCAGCATAGTACACTGGTTGGCAACTTCTGCTCTGTGTACTAAGGAACCATGACAGATATCAAGGGAATCAGCGTATGTATCTCACTCAGTATTCAGACAAGATTCCTCTAACTACTTAAACACCAAACCTAGAGGAGGTTGAAACTAATACTGCATACTGATTTTCATCAGAAAAAGGATACATTCTTTAAATATTTCAGAGCTTCATCCCCTCATTTATTTGTCACTCAAATCTCAGTAGCTGAAGTTAGTCTTTTTCACTATGATATGCTAACTTCAGATAGTATCTTCAGCTGAATCACTAGGTTACATAAAATAGAAGTTATAAATTAGACAGTTCCAAATTTCCATGAGATAAAATCCAATAGAAAAAAATAAGGAAAAAAGCCAATAGCAGTACATTTTTCGTTACTAATAACTAACAAGGATTACCCAGGTGTGTATCTTCTAAAGATGATGCTTCACAGTATGGTGTGAAATAACTAATTTTTTTTTTTTTTTAGCAGAAGGGAACTGTAGCTCATGGAACTGCTTCAGATAATCACAGTGTTTGTTTGCAAAAGAGTAGTCTGGCAAGGATAATTGTCTGTGTGTGAGAGCAGGGAATGCGGAGGCTGGTGGTTAATATAATTGTTGATAGGCTCAGTGCTTAATTTTCTACCTGTTTGACACAAAGTGTGAACATAGTTTAGACTACACAATGAATGGGCCACATATTAGTCTAGTAATATATTTACTTCAATTAAACTATTTATAGATGTTGAATTAATGGCCCTTTCTTGGACACCTACTGATACAGCCATTTCCAATGCAAAGTTAGAATATCTTCCAATGCAACTTTAGAATATAACACAACTCTCCTGTTTTGAAAATTTAAGAGCTACTAAGGGTATATGCCTGAAATTTAGACAGCCTAATGAGATTAGACTGGAAAAGAGGACTGCTTTTCAAAACTCATTTAGATGTTCTTTATAAGGAAGCACGAATAAAGAAAAACCTAGTGAGTACCATACTTTTTGCATTTATTTACCTGGAAATATTTGGTATGTTCATCGCAGGTTCAGACTTGCTGTCTGTATCCAGCCATTGTGTCTTTCTACTCCTCTGCCTCCTTCTGCTCCCTTCCCCCTCAATCAAAACCTTTTCTGATGGAGAAACCCTTCATTAAAGATTCTCAATGCACCAGGCCTCTCTACTTTATTGTACTTGCTTCATTTTGTTTTATTTTTAAAACAAATAATCCTATAGTGAATCATAGGTGCTCAATATCTAGCCTCAACAATTAATAAACATTAGATCCTTCTCTTCTATTGATTTTCAATTCATTTATTTGAAAGACTTTGTATTAAATCCTGATATTGTATAATTTCAGATAATGCACGTATCATAATATTATTGTTGCATCAGTGACATTCGTAATTTATTACCCAATATCCAGATAATGCTGAGGTTTTTTATTATTCAAGTTTTTCTTGTATTGGGAATTCAGTCCAAAGGTTTTATATGGAGCTATATTCTCAGATTATTCTATTTTTTAATTTTGAGACAGAGTCTTGCTAAGCAATTCTAAGTTGCCTCCGTTGGGAGTCAAACTGGCAATCCTCCTGCCTCGGTCTTCAGGAGTGCTAGGATTTTAGGAGAGTACTACCACACACAGTTTCATAATGCATTCACAGTTGACTTGTGCCAGTAAAAATACAAACAAGGGTTACAATTGCATTTGGTTGGAATATCTACTAGTCATGTTCCAATTTTAATTTATTTTTTCTTATATGATTTGTTAAAAGTACTGGATCACTTATGAAATTTACCACATTCTCAGTTTGGCAGGTTGCACCCTTTCAGTGTAATTTACCATGTGGTTTTCTCTCCTGCAAACTGTATAAATGATGGAAGAATTCTGTTCCACGATTTGCTTCAAGAGCAAGGTAGCAAAGTGAACAAAGGGGTTGTCTTCAGAGTGATGATTCAGCATATGTCCAACCCACGTCAGGAACACCACAGTGAGGATTGAATTTAAGAACTGCCAGGTTTGGTGATGCACACCCGTGTTCCCAGCACTCAGGGATGCTGAGACAGAAAGATCTCTGGGAGTTAGAGGCCAGCATTGGACTCCATAGTGAGATCAAGGCCTGCCTAGCTGTATAGTGACATTGAGCCTGGAACACAATAAATAAGCAACAAATGCCACATAATATGAATATTATATTGTTATGAAATAATTTGTATCTGTAATGTCAAATTATTCAAAGACAGATTTTTCTATAAAGATCAAGAGTTCTAGTGTGGACTGGTATATGAGATGGTTTGGGTAAAAGTTATCTTTCATATGAGGTGTAATTCTCATATATGACTACTTTATTAATGCATATATTATTTTTTTAAGTGTTTAGTTTATGCTAAGTATTATAAGATGCTTCACGTGTTTCATTTGGGCTTAAAGTAATCTATGATGAGCACTATAGTTTTACAAATTTTTCAGAATAGAAATTTAAAATTTAGCAAGGTTAATTCACAAATATCATAAATATATCACATGGCTAAAATAGACTGAAACCTACACTTATCTGACTATGGTGTGGTGCTTTTGGCAAACAGAGCTATAGCTTTTCTGTAATATGACAGTATGATGTACCTAGGATAGTTCCTTTCATTCCAACATTGGAATTGTAATATAGATAGTCTCTAATCACATCAATCACTCTAAAAGTCCTCAATATTTTCCATCTTATAAATACATGTGTAAAGGTTTAAACATTTGTGAACATGCTTTTTACTCCCATTTCCCAAAAATCTCCACATGACAAAATGTTCTAGGGCTCTTCCAGGAAAAGCAATTGTAACTGAAAGAGTTTAATTAAAATCAAGAAAGCTTTGTGTGATCCAAATAGCAAAGTGAGAGGAGATAATGGGAAACACAGAAATTCTTTCAAGGTCAGAGCTAATAAAGCATTTCATCTTGGAATAAGAGAACTATTATACTCTGGGAGACATTTGTGAACAGCCTCAGCCCTTGAGCCTCTGAAATGCCACTTGAGAACAAATTACACATTCAACATATCATTCAAATTTAATCATTCAATTTGAAGGACCCTGACTCATTTCTGGAGACAGGAAGCTTTTGTAATTTCTTTTTCTGTGACTCACTCATGAATGTCAATAGTCTCTTTTTATACATGTTTTCTTCACGCAGACCATAATTAGTTCTTCTTTAATGAGATATATATGAACGTAAGTATGAAGTCACGGCTGAGATCCTATGGTGCCCTACTTAGGCTTCACATTTTGGTGGAGTGATTTTTGAGGGCTTTTTGATGATGATAATTTAATAAAATGGTTACATGAGGAGTTAAGTTTTCCTTCCCTTTTTACCTCAGAAGGGACCTTTGGTATTGACGAACCTTTCAGCTAGTGTTCCTCAGCATTTTATTTAGTGTTGGAGTGTGTGTTCACCCTTCACTTTTCCCGAATCTTTTTTTTCTTTTTATATGGAAGGATTCCCAAATATGGTTCCTTTCTAACATCTGTGTTCTGCATCAGTCTAAATGGTTTTTCCATGTACTAGTAAAATAGTTCAAGGAAGTTGAAAAAAGTTCCCTTTATTACTCTTACAGCACAATTTAGATTTTTAGAACTGAATTTTACAACTTCCTTAATGTTATTTCTGTCACTACTTTCACATAGTGAGCTTTTTCAATTGAGGACAGTAATGTGTAAAAGCATTCATAAATAACATTAAGGCAATCTAAATTAGAGAAAAATGTTGAAGCTCTTACTAATCACGGATTTGATTAATCTATAGGTAAAAAAACTTCCCCCACATATATATGTATTATTGTAAGATGTACATATTGTTGAAGGAATTAGAAAATCAGTGTATAGATACAATGCTATGATAGTTCTTTTGCCCATTCTTTTGGTATTTTATCACTTTTAAATTAGGGAAGGTGACATCATCATTTAGAATTGGATAAGACACATTTTCCAAAGTTAATTCTGATGTGTTATCTGGTGCAAGTTTGAGTTTAAAAAGTATAGCTGTACTAGGAGAAATTAATTCTAAACACATGTTCATAGTTCATCAGCAATGACAATATAAAATTTGGAAAAAATGTGTCTATTAAATATTTAAACATGTTGGTCATTCTTACCACAGTGTATTACAGTCCTGTTATTAGATCAATTTTTACCTAATTGTGTACCACACTGATATGAGCATCTATCAGAAGGCAATGTACTCCAAGACTATGAGACAGAACATCTAGAATAAAATTTTAAGAAGCATAAGAAATCATACCTCAGCTGCTTCACTTCCTTCTTGCAGTGCTTTTATAGTCTGTTGAAATGTTGGTTCAATCTTAGCTTTTTCAGATGCTGTCCGTTTTTCTTCTTCATAGGCCATAAAAATTATTCCTAAAAACAAACTTGCCATATAAAAGGCAAACCAAAATGTGACTACAGCAAAAAATATCATGTAGATTTTCCCAGATGCATAAAGAATCTAAGGAAAGGAAAATTACAGGAAAAAGAACAAAATGTTATTTACCGATGTGGATTCTATGTTTTAAAAAGAAGTGAAATTTTGTTATAATTTATTTATAACTGATGTAATTACAGTTAGTTTAAACACTGCCTCTATCTAAAAGTTCAGTTTTACATGTATATGTGAGGCATAAAATATACGCTATAACACCAACGATAGAATTAGGGCAATTAATTAATTTAATTATCTTAGGGTGACCATTTCCCTCTTATCTCTTCATTTTTGCAAGGATAACCATCTCTTTCTCGTTTATTTACTTACACATTTATTTAGACAGTCTTGCTATGATACCCTACTTTCTAGGCTCAACTGATTTGCCTGCCTCAGTCTTTTGAGCCTCTGGGACTAGGAGAATATGCCACTGTACTTGGATAAAAATCATTTCCTTTTAATGAAGAAATGGACCAGTCTCAAACTAGAAAACTACTTTATTTCTAGTAGAATCTTTACATTTTGAAAGCTTAGTCAAATCAGAGAATATTGTAGAGACACTCTCTTCTCATTATAGTATGAAAAAATCCCAGCAAAGTACAAAATCAGGCATATACAAAGTTGAGGAAAAAAAATTTATGAGCTTGTCACAGTACCCACTTCGGTGTAAAACATTTAGATAAATAAGACACAGTAATCGTACAACTTATGTGACCTACATGAAATCATTATAGGAAGCATATTAACAGACGGAATTGCAACTGAGCATGAGAACCTTTTATTTCATAATAGTTAACTGACAGCTTAGGTAATGCAAAGGCTTAGAAAATTGTAAGTAGAAAATTATAAACGCAGAATCTTCTACCCTATTTATTTCCATCGATTGAAAGTATGTAGACAAAATTACAGAAAACAAATGTGGACAGTCTTAAATTTTAAGCATCATTTGAATCAATAAAAAACTATTATTTATGTGGAATGTAGGAAGCCAGCCTGAGCAATTTAGTGAGACTCTGCCCCAAAATAAATAAATGAGAGAGCATGGGGGTGTATTTCAGAGCCCCTGTGGGTCCTAGTTCCATTACTGCCCCAAAAAGGAATGTTTACAATAAATAGGAAATTCTAATATTCAATAAACATTTTAATTACCTTGGAGTTATTGGTTTTTATTTTTGTTTTGTTTGTAGGGCTGCCACTAGAACCAAGGGCTTTCACACCGAGCTACAATATCAGTCCTTATATATATATATATATATATATATATATTTTTTTTTTTTTTTTTTTTTTTTTTTTTTTTTTTTTTTTTTTTTTTTTTTTTTTTTTTTTTTTTTTTTTTTTTTTTTTTTT